>WIXG01000254.1:0-116531 GCA_009869945.1 Mesaphorura yosii | reverse complement strand
TGGAGAAGGAGATGTACTACGCTGGAGAAACACTCTCCGGCCACGTGATCCTAGATACAATCGAGAATTTTAAGCTCAGAGGTTCGGACACGATTCACGATTCCAATGGCGATGGCAGGCCACGCCACGCAAAGTCCACATTATGATGAGATTGCCTTTGCACGTTCTTTCCAGCGATCCGGGTCGTGCTCCGAGGCAAAGCACACACCGAATGGAAGGTGGTCGTGAGCGGCGACCGGCGCACCGTGAAAGATGATCAATATTTTATCGACGACCGTGCCATTATTTGGGGAAAAGGTAAACACACCGCGCCAGCGCGCCGCGCCGAGTCGAGTAAAGCAAATCGAGCCACCCAAGCTCAGATTGCCTTGCCCTGTTTGCAAAGTGTAGCGTGCAGCAGATCAAAGACTCGGTGAATAAGGCAGATTTTGGCTTTGATCCGCAAAACCTAGAAGTAGAAAAGCTCTTTAAAATTCCAATCTTTCATAATATTTATGATCTGCTGACATTTATTTGCTTTCGCCTTGTGCGGTCTTGCAGAGAAAGCAGAGGGAACGGTTCCAATTCTGCCGCGAGGAATGCATCAGTTCCCGTTCCGATTCCAGCTTCCAGAAAGTTCACTTCCATGCTCATTCGAGTCGCGGGCTGGAACAATACGATATTATATCAAAGTAAGTACTCCTGCTCCAGAATTCTTGTTCCTACGTACTCGAGGTTGAGTTTTTATGATTTCATCTCGGTGAACTCGAGAAAATATGTGTAATCAGAGTCCAAATTCCTGCTTGTACACACGAAATACGATTCCCAAGCGTCTACTCGAGCTTTTATGTACGCTGTCCCCGCAATGCTATTCTGCTGAGGCAGTAAGGGGATCGAAAAGATGAGCACGTACGAGATAATCAAGTTGGAACAATTTCCTGTGCTGATTACGATTGTTCTCTCTAATTTCGGTCCCAGTTCACGTACTTTGCACTTTGCCTTTGCCCGCACTTGTCACGAGAGTTTCTTGAATTGACTAGTGGTCACCGTAATAACTGCGTACGTCTTTTATCCAATATTGCTTACAAGCACACAAGATTTCAAAATGAATTCCAGGTTTCAGGAATTTGTGAAATGTATGTCCTTTGAAAACCCTCACAATCGGTTGAAACTCGCCACTGGCCTTGATCTCACCTGATATGTCACTTTGCCTTTGGAAGGCAATTCTGAGAGAAAGCTAACGACGTTCCTCTCTCGTTCAAGATTACTGGCTTACCTTCGAATGCGTAATTGCGGATTGTGTGAGGTTTAACGTTAATTAATCGATTTAAATATTAGCAAATCTCGTAGACGGAGAACTCTGATAATTGATGATACAGTTTTCTCATCTAGGTCGAGACTCTGTACTCAATTTTCGAACTAATTTTCTGCAATTTTCTTTTGCAGGTGACCGTCGACATACCCTACGCGTCGGTAAGCCACTATTAAGTAACCTCTGATTTGAGCCCAAGGAATGCCTAAATGCTGTGATCCTATTATTACACCCTTTCTTTAATTGACAATTTGACCTATTTTTCAGCCTCCTCAAGGAATGAAGTACTTTACAATCATCGGACCTCATATCGACTGCATGGATGACCAGTACTTGGTCAGTAAGACTCTTCCTAGTATTTTCCTGCTCAAGGCATTAAACTCATGTCTGCAACTTTTTTCATTCGTAGAAACCAATGATTGGGCAAGCCAAGCGTACCACGTGCTGCTTCTGCTGTCAGAAAAGTCCAATCGTCCTGAAGTCGCAGCTCGAGCGATCAGCGTACGTCTGCGGTGAAAGTCTGCGTGTCAAAGCCGAAATTGACAATCAGACCGAAGAGGAAGCGCGTCTGAAGCTTAAACTAGTCCAATACGTCGAGTATTACATTGATCGAGGAGTGCTTGGTGTGACGAAGGAAGTTTCGCACACGATCCTAGAGTATCGAGGTGCTCCAGTCGCTCCACACACGAGATCCAAGTGGGACTCGGCGCACTCGCTCGTTGTGTCAACGATGCCAGCGACCCTCCTTGGAGTCTGCCGACTGATGCAGATTTATTATCTACTCAAGGTAACTGTCATTTAAAATGAAATACAAACGAAGTCCACTCCCGATTAAATTTCTATCAAATTCCTCATCATAGGTTAATGTGGAATTGGAGAAATCGGGAGAAGATCTTCACATGCACTTTCCAATCACAATCGCGACCGTTCCATTTCGTATTCCGAATTCTCAGCAGCAACCTGCCATCCATTATGGTATGACACACGACTCGACATTTGATTAATTGTACTTCTGTTCTGAACTAATCGATCACTTTGTGTCTATAATTTGTGTTATTTCCTGCAGAGGTTGCCTCCGACCACGTCGAAGGCGGCATGTACATCGGTCCAGAGTTCCAGCTGGGCCAAGTGTACGACGGTGGACTCGACACAAGCGAATCGGTTGTGCTCTATCGACCCGTGTACGTCTGTGTTCAGCCATCGCAACCACATTCATCATCCCGCCAAGGAGGACAGGTCGTAAACAGCAGTGGTGGCTCGTCCGGGACTGCGGATGGCAAACCAGCTGGTGCCGCGACAGCAAAGTCACCTGGTCCAAACAAGAAAAGTGTTGTGATCATTAATCACGAAGTGAAGGATGGCGAGGCGTCTGGAAGCGGAACGAGCAAGCAAGACGGCAAAGTCAAGTCGCCAAAATCGTCCCAGAAATTAAATAATGCAACGGTTAGCAGCACAAGCGCGAGTATCACAACGTCGGCGACGGTGACAACGTCAACTGCGGGCTCGAGCAATACGGCGACGAGCATCGCTGAGTCCAGCACCAGCAGCAAGACAACCAAATCTGCTGCGTCCGCGTCAACGACCGCGGTTGCCAGCACCAGCAGTGCAAGTGTTTCGAACGCTAAGCTAAGCAGTAGCAGCAGCAGTACTGTCAGTGCCAAGAAAGAGGTGAAAGCCACGTCGTCAACTGCGTCCACCAGCTCAGCTGCGTCCTCCGTCGGCGGCGTTGCGGGTGAAAAGTCCGCGATTAAGAAACAAAGCAAAGCAGCGGCGCCAACCCCATCAACGTCGGCGACGGCGACAGACGCTGCGGCCGCGGGCAGCGCCCAATGAACTCAGACTCGGACGACAAGTGGTCATTGTGTCATTAACTTTAACCGTAACCGTGTTGTGCACTGTGCATTAGTTAACTGTTTAATACGCTTACAAGGTAGTTTCATTACAGATTAGACTAGAGCAGAACTTCATTGCTAAAGGCTTATAGCGATGAATGATAGTAATTCCGTGTCAGTCAAGGAAACTCGAGACAAATGTAAAAGTCAAGTTAGCTAGTTCATTGATATTAATCTTGATAATGTTTTGGTCTTGCGACAGTTCAGAGAAATTATTTTCTATTTTTCATTTGACTTTGACCATCATGGTCGATCATAAATTAAGATTATTACTACACTACAGTAGAATCGTAATACTGCAGTACATTTTCAAGCAGTTCTTGTAAATGGCCATGGTCAGTATATGTCGGCATCTTTCGTCATTCGTGAAGTCTGTGATGAGAATGCATTTGATGAATAAAGATCTTCGTCACTAAGATTCATCGGCCTAAGGTCCGACCCGGAATGTACGAATCTGCACTTCACTTCCCAACTTAACGGGCTGTCAATCGCGGATTTGTGTGTGATTGACTCTAATCAACTTCGAACATGGACTGCCGGGCCTCGAAGCACATACTTAACACTTGGTGAGGGAACTCCGGAGTTGCCAAAGCTTGTGCTGGTGGCGAGCGGTTCATAGTTCAACCCCGTCGAGTTTCGCGAATCGAGATTTGGGTCCTCCGTTTCTAGTTTTGAGGTTCAGGTTGTCCCGGTAAGGACTTGCTTCGAGCACAGATCCAACATTACATCATTACAGACCTGTACACAGGGCCTAAGCGGGATCCGTGCACGGAGTAAGATCTATGCGAAGAAGGGCTAAATCGAACGTGTTGTCGAGCCATTCGTGAACAGTCTACGAATCTGAATAATTCTGAAAATTCAGGAGACGGGCCGAGACTTGTGGGCACCGAGAGCCGTGCTCAGTTCTTCATTCCAATCAATGCCCCAGGACAACCTGACGACTCATTTCGACTACAATAATTCTATGAACTTAAAAGTAATGATGAACATCTTTCCATAGTTTGCTTTGCGAATTTGGATTTTTGCATTTGTATTGACAGGATAGTCCCTAGTGTGGCATAACTATCGTAATGCTTGCAGAGATATTAACGACTAACTTCCTGCTATACCGGAAACTTGCGTGACAAATTATGACGAATTAGGTGCGTGTAATGCGCAACTTGTCCTCAGTTGAGGATGTGACCTCAATCAAGCCACTACAAGCTATACCTTCAGCTAGCAACTTGCAAAATGTTTGACTGGCCGTTTTCTGGATTCGGATTCGTTTTCGTGCTCCTTCAAATTGTGAATTGTTGCGCCAGCGCCCGAACCGCTAACTTGCTTTTTCCAACTATCGAGCTGTACGAAAATCGTGAACTATGGGAACCCGTACTGAACGGGTCAGGCCTCTACTCAAAAACTAGTGACACACTCTACGCAAGGTGCGAGGCCGAATACCCGGTCGAATGGGAATTCGACGGATACGTTAACAACCTTAACATTGTCAACATTCGACCATTTGTACGTGTGGGCATGTCCAAGTTCCAAGCGGATTTGATCATCTTCGTCTTCAAGGACAAATATCCACTGTCGGCGTGGATCACATGCAAATCGGTAGTCAACCCCGGCCTCCATCACAAATTATCAGTCTTCGCGCCGGGCGAGCGTGGACGAGTATTTGTAAACGGCGACGTCGTGATTAGAGATTCAAACATATTGCCGTGTCGGTCGACGGCTCCATTCACTCAGATCGAAGTGGAGAAGGCGAATCAGAACGTAAACCCAAAATAGGAAAGCACATCAAATGAATTCTCAGAATTTGCTTAAACTCATGTTCATGTGTCCAGGGCCCGAATGAAATCGTGACAGGGAAGTATCACCCTGCGACTGGATTCACATTAGCCGATCCTCCTTCCTCGGGCCTGTACATTTGCAAAGACAAACGATCGTCAGCACGTGTGCAGGTTAAGCTTGAATTGTCCAACGAAGAAGAAATCGCGGCAGGCTTCGAATTCCTTCCAAGCACGGTTCATGTGCGCGGATTCACCGGCGACAACATTCAGTTTCTGTGCAAAAACCTACGCGAAGGAGCGCAAGCACAACAGAATGAAACGCGAATGCAGGTTCTGTCCACGAACGCCAGCCCGTGGTACATTCAGCATGAACCGCTGTCAAAAGTATTCGTGCTGAATTCGGCTGTGGAAGTGCGCGGAGTGATCACTTGCATATCTGGACAGTTCAGCAGGCGCTGGACTTACGAATTCGTCAACCCACCGAGGCTTTATCTGGATAATCACGAAGGAGAGCTGGACTGCTTGTCGGACCAAGCGAACAAGTCAGTGGAGAGCGTGCGGTGCAAGAATCCCAGCGACTGCATGCTGTGGTCGCGTTGCCTTCAGCAGCAGAAAACGAGCACTGATTGGATGTGCAATTCGTGGAAACCAAATTACGTCAGTAGTTCACGAAACACTCGTTGCTGGACCGGCCAATCTGGGGCGAGCTGCGCGTCTCTGCCATACGTGCACTTTAACGGAGTGGTGCAGTGTTCTGTTGGTGGACTGACACGGAGCTGGGAATATTTCGTTGGCTTGAGACAGAGGCGTTTCAGCGACTGGCGGAATGCTGAACCCGACGAACTTGTGCGCCTGGACCCTGTCGAAGTGCGGCGCCTTCGCAAAACGCGTGTTTTCTGTGAGGCGACCAGTTTCCTGTTCGCCGACTCGCTTCGAATTCGGCTAGAGCTCAAGGATGGGAGGATTCTTGATGTCACCGGCGACGGTGACGCAAATGTGGATGCTCCACTGCATCCGAGACAAATGGACGAAGTCAATGTTGTCAAAGAAGTCAATGTTGAGCTGCCGGAGAACCTCAAGGCGATTCATTGCTACGCGCCTTGGTGGAATTCGACTGAGTGGATGAACGCGACGGCCAAATTCGTCAGTGGCAAGTCGACCGAGCCGACGGCGCTTTAAGGAAATGAATTCCTGCATTGGTGTTCTAGGAACAGAAACGAAGTCGTGTTAAGTTATTGAATCACCAAATTCGAATAAAACTCGATTTTGCTCGCCGTAGTGCGGTGGTGGCCTGAAATTAAATTGGCTTGCTTGCTCTTCGTCAGATAAATAAATTACACCGAACACACACAAAATTCTCATTCGTTCAAAATCGGAATGTTTTGGTTTCGGCTTGCTTTTGGATTCAACTTGGTCGCAGCCTTCGTCTGGGACCTCGGCGTCTGCGCTGGAATCCTTGCCATGTGCACGCAGGGCTCCAACCAGCAGAGCATGGAGCAGGACCCCACCAAGAACGGCACAATTTCCGTGTACGTGTTTATTCTCATCTTCCAGTTTCTACTGGCCTTTTCCGCCCTTTCCGCATTCGTGATATGCTTCAGAATCTGGCGCAATCAGTACCAGCTCGACAAGAAGCTCAGATCGCATTTCATAATGGTCAGTGAGTTTTTGAGGTTTAAGTTTGTGTTTTTGTACTATTTAACTCGAAGTTTACAATATGTCTTTCCCAGTGGTTCGTGTCGTGGGTGATCTCCCTGCTGGGCATCCTCGCCATCGGAATCTACGCCATCGTCCGCAGTAAAGATCCACAAGGTCAACTGGGTTTCATGTACGAGATATTTCAAAGGAATTCCCAGCAGCTGCTGTTTGTGGCAGCATTTGAACGATTTCAAAGAGGGGTAAGCGATTCGTCCGTCCGTACTCAACTCGACTGATTAGCCCTCCCGAAATTTCTATTAAATAATCCTGCTATTAGCATAGCTGCTGCGGAATTTATGGCCCAGACGACTGGCTGATGGTGCAGCTTCAGCAGCAACCCGGGACCTCCGCCTTTACAGCGCTCGATTTCGGAATGCAAATGAATCCATCAACAGGAAAGTGTCATTTGCTGCCGCCTACGATACCCGTTGGCTGTGGGAAAGTACTCATGTTCGTCGTCAACAAAGTGGTCCGAATGTACGCCGTACTGACGATGATTCAGTTGACCCTGGGCATTGCTGCTGGCGTCCTGGCGTGGTACTGCTTCTTCTACTGGCTCGAGGAAGAAGTTATGATTCTGCCCACGGATGAGCTCTGCGAAATTATTGTCGTCGAGCCACCGGACGGGAGCGTGACCAAGCTGGAGGAATACAATCTGGAAGATCAAGAACAAGAGCCTTACTACGAAGAAATGCCAGGTCCCAGTCGTCGATACTTGGGCGGTGGAAGCGCTGGCGTTGGGGCCGGTACAAGAAGAACCTATCTGCATTCGTTCATCGATCACGAAGGGAAGCATCGGTCGTACATCGTGGGCGGTGAAGCTCCTGGGACACGTCGAGATTTGAGTGTACACGGCTCGCAGATGCGAGAAAGATCCATTATGCCCTATCACGATCGCGAGCAAGGTCACAGTCACGCGAAACACACTCGCAGTCGAGTGCGAACAAGAATTTACTTGACCAGATCGCAGTTAGAGGCTGAACGCCACCGCCCTGCATCCGAAAGAATTGATTTGCCCGTAGTTTCTCGACGAACAATTCGCAGGACAACGACGCAAAGTCGTAACCGAAGGCTGGACGAAGATGAAGAGCAGCGCAGGGCTGCAGCTGCTGAGCACAGAAGACAGCGGTCGCGAGACTCTCCAACTCCTCGTCATGAATCCGTGACACGGAGCCGTCGTGTAAGAAGCAGGCACGTGTCAGTGGAAGAAATCGAGGAGGATGGCGACGAGCACGAGCATGGCCATTCAGTTCGGCGCGAGCCTCTGCGTCGAAGCACGAGTTCCACGGAGAGCAGAAACGAGAGCCAGCAACAGTCCGTGGGCGAGTCGAGGTCTTCAATCGAGTCTACACCAGTGACTCATGGAGGAAGAGGATCCAGATCGTCATCCTCTCGAAGAAGGACTGACGGGCACGATAACGATAACGGTCACTCGTATGTTCAGCCACCCCCAAGATCAACATCACGATCACGACCACGACCAGTCGAAGCTAGAGTCCTGTACAAGAATAGAAACGCGCTTGATCGGACAGACTCGCGTTAGATTGCCTAATTTTACGTGCATTCTCAAAATTCGAATTCATTCACACGCAAGCAAGCATAGCAAAATGATTCAGTAAAATGTCTTCGATCAGTTTACGTAGCTGGCAATTGTTCATAATAAAAACTTAAAAACGAGAGTGACTACTTTACAACCTTAAGTTCGTGAGTATTTTTGTGGATTTTCTTTGTACACTTTTAACGGCTTCTCAAGCTCTTGCTAAGCGAGAGCGAGATCTTCGCCGCATCCAGTTCAAATTCTGGGAATCTCTCTTGGACTTGTATTCTGTGTTGTGCGAGTTTGTCAATTCAGCGCTTTTTGTATACTCGTGATTAGAATCGCGTTTATTTCATAATTAATGTGGAGGTTGTGTTGCGATTGCGAATTTCAAGTTGTTGAAGACAATTTGACAATCATGAATTTATCAGGGTTACTGGTTTGGTGGACTTGAACTCATCAGTCAGTCAATGTTGGTTAAGTCGGTTCGGTGATAACTGGCAAGAGGCAGTGAAGTGTAGTTGTAGTGTTGATTTTAGACGCGGCGTAACAGTCCCCATTGATACAATGGACCCGGGTCTTGGCACCTTCCGTATGAATCGGTACTCTGGTACTGATGAGACTACAAACTTTCACGAGTACAACGACGATGGTGGAGGAGGAATTGGAGGAGTGACTAGTTTTGGAAGGAATCTATCAACTTGCTTCGGTGGCAGAGGCCTCAATGCGGGGTCCAACAGGATGGGAGCGGGACGGGGCTACGTGAACAGCAGAACACAAGATGAAGGTTACTACACTACCGCCGACAGATACGGAAGCCAATTTGGCTTGGGAAATACCGGAGGCTTAAATTCACCGGTCACTCGGGCTGGAAGAGGCCATGGAGACTATTTTTCAGCTGACAACAGTAACCCAAGTTCCTTTGGAGGTGTTAGCAGAGGAGGGATGGGACGTGGCCGTCCTCCCCTTCTTGGCGACCCAGTTGGGTTTGACGATAGCGGATTTAGTGGTAGCGGACGAATTGGAGCAGCAAGAATAGGTGGAACGTCCGATTTTCGAACGAGCAGTGCTTCAGCTCAGCGAAACTTCAACGATAGACAGTACGGACAAGAGTATAACTCCAATCAGAATCAGTATGAGGACGAGGATTTAGAACCTCCACCAAAGTATCACACTCCAACCTACTCATCCTTAGAGGTAATCTTCTAGGAAAATGCAAAATCGATATAGAAACTTGCCTCAATCCCAATGTAGTAGATGATCTTAAATCTTGGTTTTGCTTTCAGACAAGTGGACCCGTCTTCAAAAGAGGCGGTCTAAGAGGAACAGGAGGAAATCGAAGCAATCAAGGCAGCCGAAGTGGAGGAGGCGGTTCCCGTTATTCCAATAGGTCCGGCGGAGGAAGTGGTAATGAATCTGTGTCTGTCCGAGATCGTGAGCACCGGCAACCCAACACCCATCGCTCTGAAGCTTTGCTACCTATGCCGAAATCAAAATCAATCGAACTTTCCTCTAAGAAAAACTATGACAAGTCTGTCTCGACTAAAATCGGAGTTCACTTGGACATTACTCCACCGATATTCAAAGAAATGACAAACCGAGGCTTAGGAGACAAAGTATTTATCATGATCCCGAAGGAGGCCAAGTCCGTTATGGATGTAAAGATTCATGTAGCAAGATTATTGGGCGTTGATGTCTACCTTGTCAATTTCTTCATTAACGGATTTCGTATTCCTGAGAATGAAGACGTCGAAGCGTTCGCTTGCATCTCGGCTAATGCCCTCGTTCAGTAAGAATTCAGTCGTTCATTTCATGCTTGATTGAGATTATTTACCCATTAATTTTAATGCAGAGTCGTGAAGCCTGGATATCGTCCGCCCCATGATTTAAGCAAATTCAACAAGACCAATGAGGATAAGTCAGCTCCATCGATTACATCCAGCCACTCTAGCGTCGAGGAATTGGAATCGTCTAACAAGCAGAAAAGTCAGACTGACAACGTGCATGAGGCTCCAGACCACGATCATGTCCCGGTCGCTATCTCCGAGCGCAAGCGACGACAGAATTATATGGAACCGTCTTTGTTGGAACCGCCTCCAAGGCGAAGCAGGCAGTCAAACCCTTTCCAGTCAGAGGCACCGAGCGTTACAATGCTAACCCCCATCACGAAGCCAATTGCGAACAAGTCACCGTCTAAGACCGTGATTGAGATTGTTCTGTCCGATGACGACGACGATCAAGTGCTACAAGTACCATCGGAAAATAAGAACAAAGATAACACTTCTACTCCGTCAACAGATTCTTCTTCAGACAGGCTGGTTATAGAAGAAGGAACGGGAAAGACTGACGAACAGAAAGATAAAGAAACTAATTCAAGCACGGGCGGAGGCGGAAGTGGTCTAGAGCTGACAGTGGCGGCTGAAGGAGAGCGAGAAGTATTTACGGTTGAGGATGAAGTTGGAAGTAGCAACAGTCCTGAACGAGTGCCAGAGTTCGACAATGGCAATGGCCAAGGACAGGGCGTGGAACAAGAGCAAGGCCAAGGGCCCAGCGCCACCACCGCAGTCAATAATAAAATGGATACCCAATCTCAAGTTAATCAGTCCAGAAACTGTGATCAAAGTGGGGAACAAGCTGGTGCGGGCTCAGCGTCAGAGAACTGGCTGAATGCCGACGGTCAAGTCGTCGGTCGAGGTCGAAATCGAAAACTGTCTGCAGGTACAAATATTAGTGAAGTGGTTGATCTTTCTTCGTCTGAACGAGATGAACAGGAGGAGGATGACGGGAGTTCCACCACTTTCGAAGAGGAGGAGGAATTTTTCACGCCGACCCAAACCTTTCAGTCTATTCCAATTGGCGTGTTCAGGACCATAGGAGAAGAGGAAGAGGCAGCGGTGACGTCGAAAATGAATTCAACGCAACGAAAAGACTGCGATCAGGTGGGACATGAAAATTGGGACTCCGAAGTAACCGAGATTCAGGAAAAGCAGAATGTGAATCTGGGGGTCAGACCTTCACTTATGAACCCGTGTGCAAAGCAGCCACTGTCAGAAACCAATGCTCATGTCAGCGGGCAAGGTGAACCTACAGTAGCTTCCAGCTTGTGCTGGGAGCAACAACGGTTTGCGCCGACACCGAAGACTGACCAGGAAATCCTATTGCATGCAACTAAGACAGGAACCTCTCACGAAGAATCGGTATCCACAACAAAACGGGAAGCCGAGCCTATGGAGGTTGACAACAAACCACGAAGAAATACCTCACCAATTGACGAAGTCAATCAAATCAAGTGTGGATCTATAATTTTATATCAAGTAAGTTGACAGTGCGCAGGCACTTGACAAATCGCGAAACACTTTAATTATATTCAGTGTGTGATCATTTGTCAATTTGCTTCTTTTCCTTTGCAGATAATGGAGAGAGCTGTTCATGAGGACGAGAAGATGGAAACTGAACACGCTTCGGGCCCACGACAGCTGTCTGATGTGAAATGCTGTAAAGTGATAGGTCGCTCCGGCCTTAAATTAACTTTGCAACCAAGTAAGTGCTCGATTTGTGATTTTCGTCCTCCAGTTTACCTAATTTAAGTTTGACTTCCTACGTTTCAGTGCAAGACGGTGAAATCGCACTCAACTCGAAAAAGGAGACTGAATCTGAATCCGACTTCCCAACACAGAAAAAATTTGTGTTTGTTGACTTTAAGGATATGATTAACCTGCAGGAAGTAGTGCAGGAGGCGAGTTAAGTTATTTAAGTTATTGCAATTCCAGGCGACACGCTAGGCTTAAGTATTCGTTGTTTCTGTATAAAATTAGTTTTTGTTTCAGTTCCATAAGAAATATTGACATTGCCCAACCTGCAGTCATACGCTAACTTGAGACGTGACTAAATAAAATGTAGTAACTTATACTTAAGAATGGTACTTAAGAAATGAATAAATACCTAAGTATTTATGTGACGAAACTAATAAATATCGAATGAAATACAGTTAAATGTCGATTTGTCGAAAAGAATCTGAATCTGAAACAAAGTGTTTCGCCGCCGTCAAAAACGCAAGGAATTTTTCGTTAGGGGGATTTCACGATTCAAAAGTTTTTGCAGCGCTGTTCAGCGATTTCGTGCTGTCATACATTCATTCGCTCTGTTTTCTTTATCGAAGAATAGTTGCTGTTTTCCGTTAGTTTTCCGACAGGTCCTGGAAAGTATTGGAATTGATGATCATCATCAATCACATCAGCACAAGTGAAGGGAATCCAACAAACGGGTAATCCACGGTCGTTACATTGTAAATTATCTCATTCTTTTATAAGCAAGATCTTCAGAATTATTGCTCACATGTCCTTTGGCCTTTGACCCATTCTAAATTATTTTAGAAATGCCTTCGACATCCGTGTACTTTGGTGGTCCGAATGGTCATGGCCATGTTCAAGATGGACCTCAGCTGGTCTTGGCACGTAATTCCGTGAACTTTGTCAGCGGAGGTGGAGTACTTGGGATGAAAATTGAAATCTCTCCTTCCATTGAACTAAGCGAAGCTGACAGCGAGTACGGAAGAAAGCAAGCTGTAGTCATTCCGTCGTATTGTCGGACTGTTTACGATGTTAAGCAGTATCTCCAATCAATAATAGATCTTCCAGCAAGAATCCATCTGAAGTTCGGCGAATTTTGTCTGAGAGATGATCAGGACGTTGCTATCTTCACTTGTTTCGGTGAATCCGTTCTGTAAGTAACTAAAGACTGAAGTTCATGTCATATTACATGTCATGTACACATATTCATTCTTTTTTTTTGCAAAATTTCATGACAGAATTATTGAAGCCACTCATCAGGTCAATCATCATGCACTTGACATTTTCCACAACGATCACTCGTCACGTATCTCGGAAGAATTCTCCGGAATCGACATTTCTGATAGTAAACCGAAACGGAAGACTAAAAGTAAGCGAAAAGGAGTGCAAGTAAACTTAGAAAGTGCACCTGCTGCTGAACCGGAAAGTCTGAATGGAAACAATGAAGATCAAGAGATGAATGACTTGGAGCACGTCGTGACGACTCGAACCACACGATCTCAAAATTCATACTCAGAAACCCCGCGATCCAGATTGACCAAGTCTGCCAAGCGAAGATTAAGAAAGGAGAGGGTGCGGGAGAGGAAACTACAGCAAAATGGGACAGAAGCAGGTTCTCCAATAAAAATAGACCTTCCAATTACAGATGCGACAACAGGGGTGACAGAGAAATCGTCCAGGAAAGGAAAGACGAATCGAAGTCAAGAGAACTCCATGGACGAAGTCCGGAAATCCCCACCGCAGGCACCTCGAAGCGTTGAACCTCAAAATAAGGTCAATGGATATCAGTTTAACAGCAGCACCCCTTTACCATCTTCAGCCTCAAATTCTATTTCTACCTATGCAACGTACAGCGGCAACACCACAAATGAATTTACGGTGCCAAAGCCAAAGAAGACTAAATTCACTTCAACTTTGGAGACGCCCCTTCGAAATGAGTCCGAGGACGAGTTGGTGTCCTCATCAACCAAGAAACCGAGACCTGACACTCCGTACATGCCAAAATCTGCAAAGAATCCTGCGCTAGCCAGGTGCACTGACAAATTTAACTTTTCCACCAGTAGTAGCAGCTACGAAGGCGTTAGCAATTCTTCCCAGAATGTGAAACCCGACACACCAAATTTGCCTTTGGTTTCAAAGAGTCCGCATTACAATTACGTCGACAAAAATCAGCTGAAACAGTTATCAAGAGAAATGGTGCGAAACTTAAACCTGACCACCGAAGACGAGAGTGCCAAAGCTCAAGAAGCCAAGCGCAAGCGAGAAGAATTGGTTCAGAGACTGAATCAGTCGCTGAACGATGTAAAACAACAGCTATCAGCGGCGGTAGCACAAACCCCGAATTTCGACGAGTGCGAACAAATGGAAGTCGCTGATAACGAGAAAGAGAAGAATGGACATGGACTCGACAAAGAAACGTGCGACCAAGAACTTAAGGCTCTAACAACGGTGAAAGAGATTCGCGAGGGCAGCGTTATTGCTTTCAAGGTAGCGCCTCGCCAATAACATAACTTTCGCCGCTTCATCTAATTACGGATAAATAATTACGAGACTGTTCTATCTTTACAGATCACGCAACTAAACGAGGATAATTGCCCAGTGATTTCACCCTTCAAAGAGGCTCGAGTGAAATCTGTGGATGGTACATTCCTCCATCTTGAATATTTAAGTGAGTTACGTTACACTTGTCGCAATGCCGCTATGCTACCAACTAATTAAAGCCGTATTTTCCAGTTTCAAATTAATACCGATACTTTTTTTTTCTCACAGAGACTGATTCCACTGGACCAACTCCTTTCGCTGTCGAAGGGTACGAGCTGGCTTCAACGAATAACCCAGACGTGATTGATTTCAATTGGATGATTACACCAAAGCTCGTGCGACCGGGCAGCGAGGCGACTGGCGAGATGAACGCATAAATTTAATTCTCAAACGTTCTTTACTTTATTGTTAAGAATTGTCCATCCTGGTTAATGTTTACTATGTTGACATGTTGCGTAATTAAAACTAAGCATTCTTCGTGACCTTTACTCTGTTGTTGTTTCTGATGATCTCTGGTTACTTTTGGGCTGTTGACTATGCCGAAGTGAGAAAAGACTCAAGGACGAGTTTTGAATGAGATTGCGGGTTCTCGTAATAGTTGCGAGACGTTATTATGTTTGTACATTTTATAATTAATTTACAGCTGGTGAGTTAGCTCATCACTGTTTCCATTTCCACCTGGACTTTAAGAATAGGTTCGTTACTTTTACCTCCTGAGACTGGACAATAGCAATGGCTCACTCCATTAGCACGGTGGATGAAGTGATTCCGTTCTCAGACTTCGTAGACTTACTCGAGAAGGTGTCCAAAGCCTCGTCCGTCGCCGAAAAGCACAGAAGACTGGAAGGATACGTCAAGCACTTTCGCCAGAAGTTTGTCGAATTACATGAGTCGCTGGAATCCAACGAGAAATCCAACGTAAGCGTTGAGCCTCTGTTAATGTCGAACCCGGCTAATTGACGTGATTACTCATCAGTGCTTGTGCTTATGATACGATTTTCTAGAATGACAGTGTCTTCTCCATCATCCGCCTTCTGTATCCATATGGGGATCGAAAACGTGCCTCATACAATTTCAAATCTGTGGCCTTAAGCAAAATGCTTGCCAAGATTCTTGGTCTAGACAAAGGATCTGCCGAAGGTCGAAAACTGCTCGAATACAAAGACCCGACCAAGTCGGGGGTGGGAGCCAGTGACTTAGGAATGGTTGTTTACGGAATCATGGAAAAAAGATTCTCTCATCAAGGCTCTTCGACTGGTGATGGCCCAACTGTTTCACAGTTGCACCAGGTGCTTGACCAGCTGGCTCGTGGTCGAACTAATAAGGATACAATTTCACAAGATGCGCAAATCAAGATTCTGCGAGGATTTATACGGAAACTCACTCCGTTGGAAGGGAAGTGGTTGGTCAGAATTCTACTAAAAGACTTAATGCTGGGAGTACAGAAACAAAAAATTTTCAAGCTAATTCATCCTAGCGCAGCGGAGCTATTAAATACGCTGGATTTGGAAGGCGTAAGTGCTTACTCGACATGAAACGCAACCCAACCTAAGATTTCTTAAATCATTCTGTTGATTCATAATTTGTAGGTCTGCAAAAAGTTGAATGATCCTTCGGCCTTGCTAACTGACACCGAGGCAGCTGGTGTCACTTTATTCAGTTTCTTCAAGCCTATGCTTTGCACACGACTTGATAAGATTGACGATGGCCAGAAAAACAAGGACGATGACGCGGAGGAGAGTGACGATGAAGAAGCGCCGGTCCCAAAAATGAAGAAGGCAAAGCAAAAAAAGGGAAATGAGCCTGTGAGGCTTCCTGAACCCCCATTCATATTGGAAACCAAATGGGATGGTGAAAGATTTCAAGTACATTACGAACGAGGCAGTGTGAGTGCCTGTGAGGCTCACAAATTTAAGTACTTTTCAAGAAATGGGTTCGACTACACCTCGAGTTTTACGGAAATTCTTTCGCCTAGACTTGTAGAACAATTCGTGGATGACCCACCAGTCACAAGTTTCATACTAGACGGCGAAATGATGGCCTGGAATAAAGATAGCAGATCGTTCACACTGAAGGGTGGAAATGTTGACGTCAAGACTCTTAATCCAGACAGCAGACATTGCCCATTGTTTGTGATATTCGACATTGTGTATTACAATGGGAAATTACTACTCAACAAGCCGCTTAACGAACGGGCTGAGTATTTGAGGCAAGTTTTGAATCCGGAGGAGTCAACCTGTCAATTCAGTGAGCAGACACTGGTTCAAGATAAGGCTTCAGTCACCGATGCATTGAACGACGCGATTGATAAGCTGGAAGAAGGGCTCGTGGTTAAAGCGGTCGACTCGGTATATCAGCCTGGCAAGAGAACGACGGACTGGCTGAAAATAAAACCGGAAGTAAGTCATTCGTGAAATTAACCCCTGACAATCACAAGAGACCCTATAACAATTCTTAATTTAATTGTATTTCAGTACATTGAAGGACATGCAATAGAAGACTTGGACTTACTAATTTTGGGCGCTTACTATTCAGACTCGACTCAACGTACACGAGGAGAAATTACCAATTTCTTAGTTGGGATGGTTGGCGATAACAAGAAGGTAAGTATTTAAATTCTAACATCATTTGCGTTTGGCAGAGAATAGCTAACTAAAATGCGTTTCTGATTTCTTTGTCATGAACTAGGAATTCTTTCCATTGGCTACCGTCGGATTCGGACGCCTGAATTATCGTGAGCGTCAAGAACTGGTCAGAAATCTAAAAGAAGTGCTCGTGAGTCATGAGATTGCGTCGATCAAGCATGGACGGCGAAAGAAGCCGGATCTTCACATTGATCCAAAGAGATCCGTCGTGCTTCAAGTGAAAGCATCCGAAATCATTCCAAGTAAAGAATACGAAATTGGCTTCAGTCTTCGTTTTCCAAGAATTACAAAAACGAGATACGACAAGAACTGGGACGACGCAATGTCTGTGAAAGAGTTCACAGATTTGCGAAAATCCTGCGATGGCAAGTTGGCGAAGAAGTCGGGCGGCACGGGCCGGCCGCCTTGGCTGAACAAAAGAGCGAAGCCAACAGACAAACAGAGAGGAGGCGACTCGAGTGACGAAGAAACAAGTGAGTCCCCGTCCAAAAGTCCAGTCAAGAAGAAAGGACTTGTCAGGTCACCTGTGAAGTCCACGCTTTCAATTCTGGCTGCTGCTTCATCGACTTCAAAATCGACTGCTACGACTGCGTCTGGCATTTCATTGTTGAGCGGCACTGCAAAGAAGTCGACGATATTCGCTGAGCGAGTGTTTTGCCTCATTGGAGCTGATAAATGGAAGGAAGAAGTTTCAGGTCTCCTGATCGCGCATGGCGTTAATGCGAAAGACGGCATCATTCCGAATCCAATGCCCGATTGCTTGTGTATCATCGCCGAGAAAGAATCGCTCCGAATCAAAAACTATGAGAAGAATGGAAGTTTCGATATCGCAAAAGGCAGAATTTGGATCGACAAGTGTATCGAGGCCAGGCGACTGCTCGACTTTGAGCTCGAAGATTTATTTTTCGCGAAGATTTCGACGAAGGATTCTTTCTCGGCGGTCTACGACGAAGTTGGCGATTCGTACACGAGGCCTTGCTCACTACAAGAAGTAAAAACTTTGATAAAAAACGTGATGGAACAGCAAAAGAATGAACCTGCGTTGAAACCGAAGGAGCTCAGCGCATTGAAACGTGAACTGAACAAAGACTTAATTGCGTGGTCTCCGATGAAAGGCTCCGATTCGAAGTCGAAGTTGAGCAAATGGTCGTTCATGAGCGGGTGCAAAATTACGTTTCGTGGCGAACTTCCGGCTTCGACGCATTTCAGTGTGGCCGCAGAGGTTGAATTCTACGGAGGGCAACTCGCAGAAAACGAATCGAAATCGGACGTCACGCATGTCGTCATCGCAGAAATCAATGGCAATGGCAATGGCGGCAACGAGAAGCCTTCAACACGGGGAAAGTCGTCAAAAGGTGCGTCTGCATTCATTGTCAGCACAGAATGGCTGATGGAATCACTCGCCAGAAAGGAAATGCAGCCAGAATCGCGATATGAAGTCACTATTTAATTCACCAAAGAACATAAGTCCAAATGGTGCTATTTTAATGTTGCAATAAAATGGTCACTTTTATTCCTGAATAATGCGTAATTAATTTACTCTGCAAGCTTAACAAGTTTGTACAGTCAACAATCAAAGTAAAGCTACGTCGATGACACTTGTTTGGTGACAGAAGAGACGGATACCTCAACCCTTTCATTCGTATTGCCAATGCTGTCAGCCACCGCAGCGGCTGCGGCAGGCTCGGCCTGCGCGAGCTGTACCTCGGGCGTGCGTTTGTACACGAGACTGATTGGAAGCCCATTTGTGTTCAGACTGTTGAGAGAGTAGCCGGAATAACCACTCAGGATGTTGTGCGCACCGTTGTTGACGGCCACCGCGACTGGTTGCTCGAGAACCTGCTGCTGTGGCTGATATTGCTGCTGAATTATGTAACTGCCTGTGACTGATTCAGGAGATGGCTGAGGCGTCGGCTGATATTGCTGTTGCTGTTGAATTATGTAACCGCCAAGGAATGGTTCAGGGGATGGTGATGGCTGGGACTGGGGCGACGGCACGGGAAGTGTAAATGGAATTGGTACGGGTGCCGGCGCAGGCGCTTCTTCCAGTACCGTCTGCGTTGGCGTTGGCTTGCTAATTTCGTAGTGGGCTTGAGCGTGATTAAAGCCTTCATACTGCAGAATCACTTCGGGCTCGTTCTTCTGTCCATCGTCTAGCACCTGAACGTTTGTCTTCACGTTCGGCTCCTTCAGCAGTACGTAAACGACGTGCTTCTTCTTCGGTGCCCAACCCTTTGCTGGAGGCTCCCAACCCTTTGGTGGCTGTGGTTCCCAGCCTTTGGGTGGCGGCGGATGGTGATGCTTCGGCCCGTAGGCCGTGGGCAGCAATGGTGGCCCGGGTTTCCTGGGAATTGGGACCCAGTCTGATGTTGAGTAAGATGGTGAGGGAAGCCTGCTTCTGAATTTCTTGTATCCGTAATTGAGTGTGACTATCCCGTTTTTGATGTTTAGGATGGTTGGCAGGATTCTGAACGGATGCCGACCACGATTTTGTGGGTCCGGACCCGGGAAGTATCTAGAGGACGCGGCTCCTTCTGCGAGCCCTCTGGCAAATAATGAACTGAGTGCAGGACGGCGCACGGTGCAGTCGACTCCGACGAACGCGCACCAGGCAAGGCCGAGAGTCATACAGGCGAGAAACTGAGCGTACTTGTCCATGCTGGTGTGTGCAAGACGATATGGCACTGTGTTAAGATCAAATCAATAATCGGATAATTACCGTCGTTGAGTTTGTGACTTACCTTTAATACAAGCAATAAATCGGCAAGGCAGCAAATCTCAATAAGAGTGCAGCGTGGCTAATTGGAATGCTTCACATTGTAATTACACGCGGTGACTAATTACAAGGACGACGAATTGCACTGTGCTGCGAGACGACGATGCGATCTTCGAATTCGACAAACTGAATAAAATGCGTGAGAAACAAGTCCACCAAAGTCACAAGTCAAGTCAAGTCAAATCTTCAATTGATAAGTGAAGCGTACATACGCGACATTGCGACGACTGAAGTCAAGTCGAAGCCATTCAGGAAAGAGCGATACGCGATTTGCAATGCGATACGCAACGCGATGAAGTGAAACTCTCACTTTTCCTCACCTGGTATGGCTTGGTGTCTTGGTTACATCGCACACTCTTCTGTCTTTCGTCATCGTTCATCATTTTTGGTTGTCAAAAACATAAAAATCCCCCAAAACGTTGGCCAGACTGTTTACGATGATAATTTATTCCATTTTGATTCGTCTTGCAGGTTGTAAGAAGACATTAAGACAAATACGACACGATGGCGATTCCGGCGATAAATTTTGCAAATGTGAAAACGAGATAAAGAAGAGTATTCTTCAAGTCAGCAGTGGGCCAAAGCTGTGTTGTGTTGTGTTATGCTGTGGCAGTGGCTTGTAATTCTTAATTAAATTGCCTGTTGCCAGTGTGCTTTGTGTTCTTTTACAAACCAAAACTTGTTTTATTGCCTTCTTCCTTCTACGGGACGACTCGACCCAGTCGACCGACTGTTGCGGTGATTATAAGAAGATGATTAGAAATCAACATCACACGAATACGAAAGAATTTACGACTTGCAACGTAAGAGTAAGTCATAATCATAAATACTATGAGCGGCGTGCTGAATGACAAGTTGCCCGAAGATCTGCTGCCAAGAACTGCCAATTGCCAATCCAATCGTGAATTGCCTGAAGAACCCAAAACAAGACACAAAATAACAACGTACAACAGGTAAAATGTAACCAGTAATTAAAATTGTATTGCATTGCATTGTTGCATAATTCGAGCGTATTAATTGATCTTGTTCGCGTGGTCACACTCTCATCGTACTGCAGCTGCAGACAGGATTTACAGGATGCAACACAACCTGGCGATGCGATGGCGAGTACGGGTAGCCAATTATGGATGCGATTACCTAATGCAAGGCAATTAACGCACGTAGAGTGCAGAAACTTTCTTCTTCAGCTTCAGCTCCGATGATGGACGACCACTACGATGACTGATTGTGTGCACGTGCGCCATGCGGCTATGCCACGATCCCCGATGCCACTGATTCATCAGCGTCAGCACCTCGCTGCTAAGATGCCAGGTAGCCCCAGGCCCAGACCTTTTGTCCTTTTTACTACAACACAACCAAAATGTTCTTTATTAGCACGAATTTCCTTAAACAACCAAAGATAAGATGGTAAGATAGAGAAGATGATTATAAGTTAACATAACACAACAATTTGGTTGCTAAAAACTAAAAACCACAAAATAAGTACTAGATGGATTTAAAATGCTGCTTTTAGCATCTAAAACTTTAGGGTGCGTGAAGGGTAAGGTAATTTAATAAGTAATTACTCGTTGCCGGTATGAGATTTATCAATTACGTGGCGAGATTGAAATACTTGCTTCAAATACTTGGCGTGAGATTTACGTGTAAGGCGAAATACTATCGGACAAGTTGCTTAGCCTGCTTTGCTGCCTACCTGCTGCGGTAGGAGCGGAGGGACAAAAACTAAAATTAATCAACAATGATACGATTATAATTTGATAACAGCATTTGTAATGCATCTAATTCTATTAAAGTTTAGTCAATGCTATTTCTATTTGGTACAGATTCACTTCACAGGGTCTATCGTACAATATTGCCATTGTCATTGTCATCTACTCCTTAATTAAGTGCATCACACTACAATTACAATGTATTGAACAACATTTTAAGCCTCAGATCAATTAAATGGCATCTAACAACCAATTTACTCACAAACTCAAAAAATTCCTCAACCCACGATACAACTCGCTGTCTCTAACTCACATTCACATTTACAGTAAATGAAACGAAAAGTACTTGGATTGAATTGCTGACCAGAAGATGAAGAGATAAAGTAATACAATTGCAATTACGAATACAATACATAGGAATTAAGTTCATTATCTAAAGTTTAACAGTTTAGAATTGTTTAGGTTGAATATACTGTACTTCTACTCTACTACCACTCATCCATTACGTAAATCACCATGATTGTTGATGGAGACGCTAACACAGCACAGCAGTATCGTGGCGTCGCTTCTGGAGCTTAATCAATCATAAGTTCGAAATGCACCGAGCCCAGGCGGTTCTGACGATCCGGGGAGATATTCCTGGCCCAAGCCTTGCATTCGATTTGGATTAACACATTCGCTGCAAAAGCAAAGAAAGAGAATTCAAGGGCCTCAGTTAATTCAAGTAAATTGGTTCAGCTGCATTTGCCTTTTGCTACATTGCATAAAAATTTGACTTACGTTGTGGTTTTAAGAACTTGACGAACAAGAACGGCGCGAGGTAGGCGTCCTGGTTCAAGAACGGGAAGTTAAAGTTGGGGATGCCACCGAACTTGGAGGTGACGTTGTTGAATCCAGGATAGTAGTAACCGAGCTCGCCAATGTTCTCCTTGTCCGCGGGGTTCTCGCCCTCGCAAGTGATCCAGGTGGTGTTGACTCGACGACGGTTGAGGTCGAGAGTGGAGTTGGCCAGATTGCGGATGTACTGCTGCAGATCCTCGGGCATCTTCTTGTCCTTTGCTTCCTTCATGTCCTCCTCAGAGTCCGTGTACGGAACTGGCTCCCATCCGTAAATCTAAGCCGTAACAAATCATTCCCATTATCAGCAATCTCTACATTCGAAACCTTGATTCTCAACGGGTAAATACGAACCTTGTTCAGCTTGACAATGACGCATGGCGTGGCTCGTCCGTCAATGTACCCATATCGGCTATTCTTGTCTGAACACTCCGTCAGCGTGGTCACGTCGATAGCGCACGGGATGTTGCGCTGTGACTCGGGCTTGATGTAATTCTCGTTGCAGACCGTTTTGTCTCCTGCTGGTGGCTTGATGTATGCAGACAAGAATTTGTCTATTTCTTTAGCCCAGATTTCTCCGTCGTTCTTGTCGGACTGCTTGAACCAGATCAGAGTCGATTCCACGTTCTTGTCCTGGTCGGGCATCGGCCGGAACCCCACGCCAGGGTTCGTGCCGATGAGACTGTGTGCCCCCTTGTAGCGTGGCTCCTTATCGTTCAAGGTCGTGAGGAAGATGAAGAGCATCAGGCCAAAGAAGGCGGCGAGGCCAGCGAAGAAAAATATGTAGAACACCGTGATCTTGACTGGAAAGGCAAAGACACACACCAAAAATCAATTTCATGTCATCGAGTAACATCTGAATAATCGAAAACCAGACAAGTGCAAGAGCGTACAAAATTAAATTAGCATCAACATCGAGTTCCCAGACAGGCGAAGACGACAAAAACTCTACAAGACGCTTCCACGCTTCTCACAAGTCTTAGGTCTAATAAAAAAAAAAGTCTCAACAATCTCAAGGCTACGTTCATTCGTCGTGGCAGGCAGGCGCTCCTGCCATGCATTGCTAAATTGCTACACGACTCTGTAATGTCATAATCTCATAATTGAGTAGCCGGCAAGCTCAACTGTTACTGCTGAACTGCAACTTAATTTGCTACCATTGCCAATTGCCATTTTGTCATCGCAGTCGCAGTCACAGCGACTTGGACCCATGCGATGCGTTTTCCATTCCATTCTGCGCATGCGTATGTGGTAAGCTAATTCACCTGCCCATAAATCACATTTTCGTATTCATAAATTCACGTACACCTGTGAACTGCCGAGTGAATGTGTTTTGAAATGAGATTCGCACATTTACATATTTCAAATTGCTCCACTTAATTTTAGTTAAAGTGCTTGCGCTACCAGTCAATTCTCAATTGCCAATTGCCAATTTCCTCGAAGCTTCGTATGACACGGACATGGAAGAAGCCTTCGATTTCTACGTCCGTAGTTGTCTGCGCCTGTCTTTGGCCTTACGTATCAGCTTAGCAGTAGCCGAAGGGCAATGCCTAATTACTAATTGCTTTAATTTGGATATCCCTGCTAATGAAATGCAGTCTGAGTCGAAGTCGTAGTCCATTATCTACTTGAATGAGGGTTCTTTTGAAACCGAGTGATGTGATGAGTGACGTGGGTCGTTAAGAAAGGCCGACCGAAACTGACTACCGTCTTCGTCTATAGGTCAACGTCAATGCACTGAATTGAATTAAGTAGATCGACTGGAAAATACTCGAACATTGCCTACATTGCGTCCTGATAAGAGTTTTTGAATTAACGACACCTTTAGTCTGCCATTTACATAAAGCGGATAGGCGGATACGCCTAAACATTGGGCATGGCTGTATTTTCTTAGACCTTTACTCATGGTGAACGATTAAACTGTCTGATCAAAATCGGAAATGCCTGGAACGAAGTTTTTGGTGATACAATCAATCGATCTGAATTTATTTGCTCGACACCTTTTACTGAATTCGAAATTCTCATCTGAATCGGGTAACCCTCAAAAGATTCATTTGAACATCGTTTACGTGATATTTTGGACCATCAACTGCATGAGTTTAGTACAGTATCGCGTTCAGATAAGAGAATAAGATAAAGGCATGATAAACTTACGCCAACTTGTGCCTGATCTGCCCATCACTTCGCCCGTATCTGAATTGTACAAGAAATGCATGAAGCCAGTCTTGGGCTGTTGTTTGACTGGCGAGTAGTGGTTGCTCTTTCCTTTGCCGTCCGACATCTTGACCCACAATCACAAAACTATTGACAGTTTCTTCTTTCTAAATTGATGGAGCAAATTGGAATTCAGTGCACCTGCAAGTGGGCCAAAAGATTCGGAGTGCAGAGCACGAGATTAATTTTATTTTACCAAAATGACGACCGCTGAGCGAGGATCAAGCACTGAGCTGGGCAAAGAAAGATGCTGTACTGTTACTGTTCTTGCCTTGCACTGGATTAATTTTAGACTCCAATCTATAAATTGGGTCTTGCTAAATATTAGCATGCACTGCTACTCGTATACACTCTCTCGTGTTAGTAGAAGTAGAATAGAAATACGTGACGTATAGGCAGCCGTTGTGCAGAACCAGAACCAAGAAAATCCAGTTCACAAAATGGCAAATTGTGCAAATGTTAAAGTGCCAGGCCAGTCCTAAGCGACATGCGAGTCTTAATACTGGTGATGGTACTGGTGGAAGGTGAACTCCCAAAAAGCACTGCTACTCTCTGCCGAATATACGCACAAGAGACAAGCTTAAAGCTTCTGCTTCTGCCTCCATCATCTTATGAATTATGTAACTCTTTTCCTTAACGTACGTACTCTGTAGTATTGGAAATCGGTTGAGCCGGAGACTCACGAGCCCAAATCGTGAACTTAGCCAAAAGCCAAGCGAGGTACGCGTACGCGGACGCAGGCAGCCTTGCCAGTTGTCAGTGTACAAATCACATTAAGCAGTGAGTCGAGAGCGTCAGGTTGCCCCTTGCCTTGGTTTTGGCCGGCTAGGTTTTAACCACGCAAAATGCTAATCGTAAATGAGCTGTTAGACTGCTCGCATAATCTGTGAATATTCAATTAGCATATCAATTGTCTCAATTCTTCGTCGCCCTCGCTGCTTCTGCTTCTCTGCTCCTACTTGGTTTAGCAGTTTGGTTGCAGATTAACTCGTAAATCGTAAATCATAATTAGCACAGTTGAGACTTGAGACTGGGACGCGTAGCGTATTTGCACCGTCAGCGTCGTAGCTTCAACTCCAACTTGCTTTGCATCTCACTCCTTCCATCTGTTGAAAGCAGAAACCAATCCGGCTCTCATCTGTCTATTTTGAAAGAGTAAATGGAATTTTACTCGCGTCGCATTCTGTATTTTGTAATTAGGACGAGTTAAAGTGAAAGTCATCTTTTAAACCAGATCATTAATTTAAATTCCATATCTGGTTCTGTAATCTTTTTAATCTTAATGTCGTGGGTGTAATATCAAATTAAACATTAGACAGGGACTAATCAAGTATTTTTAAAATGGTGTTTCTTCATTTTCCGAACAATTACTCTGACGAGGAGATTTCTCTCCAGTTAAAATATGCGAAACTCAAGAAAAAGGTAAACACTATATTAAGTTAAATACAAACGCAATGTTGTCTATTGAATGTTTACTCGTGTCCAGCATGTGCTAAGCTTAATGTCTGCCAATTGTAGAAAAAGCAGCTGCTCGAGTTTACCAAACCGAAAGCCGAGCCTGAGAAGTCAAACACACTAAAACGATCTCTGGATCCAAAGGAAGCCACAGAGTTAGCCAAGAAATTGGTCATTGCAGGAAAGATTTCCGTGGGACTGGGAAAAGGCCAGGAGCAGAAGACAGTATTCAAGCGTCCCGGTGGGCTGGAGAGGAAATTAACTGAGAGTAGAGTACCTACCGCAATCGCAACAATGTTACCCAACTACAGCACGTCCACTCCAACGACGGCAACTTCGTTCAACAATCCGAATGCATCTTCTTCAATGCCCAGTACGAGTGCCGCGGCCATAGCCAGCATCAGCGGGGCCAGCTCGAGCTCTGATATCGGCTACACCCCATTTACATCGTCCACGTTCACCTCCAACAATAAGCGGTTCAGCAACAAGCAGACTGCCATCGTGACTCCACTCCAAAAGGTCCCCGAGTCACCGCCCGCCGAGCCGCCCATTGACGATAATCAACCCGGTCCTTCCTCCGTCATCGCATCAACATCCGCAGCAGCTTACGGAAATCCCAACCAGCGAGGTGGCAGAGGAGGTGGCAGAGGATTGGGGTACAATCGATACGAAGCGAATAATGGGCCCAAACCGGGTCACACCGTGCATGTGAAGGCCACTGGAGGGCACAGGAAATTCACGGAAGAGATCTGTCGAGATATATTCAGCACAATCGGAAATATTGTTAATATTACGATGGAACTGGAAAGAAATTGCGGGTTCGTCACGTTTGACAAGATTGAACTGGCGGAGAAAGCTATTCTTGATGTAAGTCCAGTGTAAAGGCCTCATGCAACCAAGATGTGTACTAGTTTAATTGCTATTTGTTAGCTGGACAAAACACAACCACGAGACCACTTAATGCTGTCCGTATCTTTCGCCCGCCGCCAGCCTCCGCTGTCCGACTTGTGTAATGACCCGGCACCGGGAGTCCTGTGGACGCATTTGGCTACGAATCAGTCCCAGAAGGGCTCTCATCATGACAAACGGTCACAGATCGTGTACCCCGAGGGAGAAGAGTTTATTTAAACAATGACTAATAAAAACCCAATCCACCGCGTAACCCCGTTGGCGTTCTTAATACAGACACTTTTCTCTTTATTGATTCATTACATCAGTGGCAGTGACATCATGCTTCGTATTCGTACGTCGGCATCACAAGCAATTATACTATTTATGATTAAAAAATGGCGACAGCAAATTGGTTACAGATTGCTTCTTAAGTTGCTGGGGCTGCGGCTGCCGCTCGATCGCTGCTGATGTTGAAGACACACTTTCAGTGACTGCGATTTGGCGGCACAGAAACGAAGAGCTGCTGCCAAAGACTTTTCGCAGAAATGAGAAGCCGGATTTGCGTGCAGCAGTCGGCGTTGGAGGCGAAAGTTGCTGTTGACGTTGATTGTCATCGTCGAATCGTTCCAGCTCAAGCACCCCGTCGTTTGACAATTCTGAAGCCGCGTTAATGTAATTGTCACCGTCGTGCAACGTGGGAATTGAGTCCAGGTCGGTGACAATTTCTTTCCCGTAAAACGGCTTCGACTCTTCTACCTTTGCTGCTCCGCGGTCGATTGATGAGGTGATGGAAATATCCGCATTGTTCTGTTTTTTTGAGAGATCCTCTTCTCGCAACGACCCATTTGGCGGCGTCCTCGGGAGAGTAACCAGACTTGGAATTCGGCGTCCGGCGCCGTCAGCAGCCGCGGCAGTGAATTGATAACCGTTGTGGCTGCTGGCGCGGTTCCTAGCCTCAGCCTCCTGTTCGAGTTCGGCGATGTCAAAGACTTGCTCGATGACCGATTCCGTCGTCGTGATTACGTTGGGCGAATACGATGACAATATGCTGTCTTCTGCCCATGGCGATCGTGTCTGACCACCTATGTTTTCGTGTGGCTGCTGGCCCCGTCCGCGTCCCCGTGAACACACGCGGACGAGATCCTCTTCGCGTCTCAGTTCATGCAGTATAGACTGGACATGCATTTTGAAGCTGTTTTGCATCGCAGCCTCGCGTGGAGAGACTCTTGGAGACTCGAGCCCCGTTCTTGTGATGCAGTAATTGTTGTAGTAGCCGTATTCGTAGCGGAAGTCAAACTGTGGCCAGCCATCGACGTACTGGAAAGGGTGTAAATGTGATGCTTTGCCCTCCACGGCAGCAGAGTTCCGGAGCTTTGTACTCAACTGTTCTTCCTTGCACGAATCGAAGAATCTGTCTCTGGCTTCGATCTTCTCCTTCAGCACTTCTTTGGCTTTGGCAGTCAAGTGAGTGTACAAATGTTCATATTCAGATTGTCTTCGTGTTCCTAAAATATTGCGATAATTAATTAATAGTCATCTTATCGTCATCCTCAATTCCTCAAGCATACCTTTATCCTCCTCCGTTCCTGCCTTTGTTTGACTTCGTTCGACCTCACTCGACACACCCTCCTCTTCTTCTGTACAGACTTCTTGTTCTTCGGCTTGAATCAGTTCCTTCCACTCCTCACTACGCAAAAATAAGTGTACTTCAAATTCGTCACTCAAAATGAAATGGACGACCGAACAGATTGGAACAGCCTCTCCATCAAAATCCCAATCACGTTACCTGTGAATGAACTCGTCGTCGATTGAAGTTGCGCTTCCAACCGCGTGCAGAATAAACGTGGCCTCGTCCAAGAAACCGCCCGCATCGTCAATGAGCAGATCATTTGAATCACGAATCCTTTGGATTTTTTCCTCTGTCAACTGATACTCATTCTCTTCGGCATCGTCACCAAAGTCACTATTCGGCGTTGCTGCTGTGATGCCGTTGTTTGCGTCGCTCGCAGGCGCAGATACTCTACAAGGCTTCTGACTTTCAGACATGTACAGATTCAGGAAGCTGTTCATTGACAGTCTCTGAATTGGAGACTTTAAGTCTTCAATGTCAGACTCTTTATTTTCTACTTCGACTTCGACAATGCCTGGACTCGGGTCTTCTTCGCCTGGAACGCATTCAATGGATTCCGTGTGCAAACACTCGTCGCCGTCAACGTCTTGCGATCGCCCAGTTTCGTGTTCTTCATATTCTGCCGGACGATTCCCTAGAGTGCCAAGAGTTGAGAAGTAGTCGCTCAGAATCTCTGCTGAGAACAAACTCCGTTATCAGTCAGTTTCAATGCGAGAATGTGGAAAGTTGTAAAATGGATACCTTGCAACTTGACTGACAGCTCGGAAGCCTGTCGGATTATTTCCTCTTCTTCTGCGCCTTCCTCATTTTGAATTTCTGTCTCTGCCTCTTCATCTTTAATGGACGAGTTATTTCGTAACGCCAAACCTTCTCCCTTGATCAAGCCATTCTTCGAACTAAGCATAATACAGTTACATTAATTCCAGTTAATATACAGTTCCAGTGAAAGGAAATGATTTGTATATACACACAGACTACAGACAAGTAGCAACTTACCAAGGTGGCGTAGGTGGAAAATCTACAGGTGGAGACGCATCTGACTCCTCATCAGAAGGATACTTTAAACTGGTCGGAATGATTTGCGCTTGACTTGCAAAACGAATCCTTTTGATTTTCATGGGCTCTTGGCAGCATGAATTGGATTTTGATCTCCGATAATTCTGCCGGCATGCACGGATCCAATTTGTGAAGGGATGCCTAACTTGGTCTTCCGCAGGCTTCGCCGTTTTCGCCGCGTCTGGGTCTTCTTCGTCCGAGCTGTTTCCCTTCTGAAGTTCAGCGGCTTGCGTTTGAGGATGATACAGAAAATTGACGATGACTTGATTTGGAGTCGTTAATTCTTCCTGCAGTTCCAGCTCTTCTGAAATAATGGCTGGCTTAACTTCTACGAGGGACTGACTTGTCTCAGCATCCAATTTGGCAAGCGCTTCGCGGAAATGGAACATTTCTTCCTCAGCATCGACATCTTCGAAAAACTTGAAACGGAAGTTCTCATAAATCAAAAGTTAATAACGTGTATAAATAAATAAATGGTAAGGCAAGTTGACCTCATCCGGCGTATCACTTTGCTCCAAGTCCACACTTTCCGTAAGACTGAGTTCAGATTGAAGCAACAATAAATCGTGCTTGATATCCTCGACCAAGTCCTTTATTCCTTCTTTCTCCACGTCACTGCCGTCACCACTGTGTGCACGGTCGGCTCCTGCGAAGTCTCCGATGCCGAGTTCGGTACTCGCTCCGTAATAATTCAGGGCGTGAGCTCCCAGAAGTTCGCCTTCACCTTCAGTACCAAAATCAGCAAGTAAGCAGGTTACGCACGCTATTTCGCAGTCAACCGAAATTCTAAAAAGTTACCTTCGTGCAACGACACTGGAAAAATTATGTTGTTATTGAAATCTCGTATTTCCTTCTCTGATTCAGCTTCTTCAACGTCCTCGTGCCCTTCATCTGGGTCGTCACCTTCTTCTTCAACAGTTACTTTATTGACAAGCTCTTGTAGCAGCAGCCTGATGTCATTCCTTAATTCAGTGCTTTCTAATTCAGCTATTTCTTCAGGTGCTTACAGACACGATAAACGATATAATGAATTATTAGTACAATGTCAAGGAAAGGATGAACACGAACGCCCCGAAAGCGATTCTGATGGCGTGGACTTACCTTCAGAAACGTCTTCAGCAGAAAGATTGCAATCGTCGTCCACCATCGTTGAAGATTTCTTCTGAGGGCTTTAAATTGCACGTGTCAATTAATTTGGAAATTTATTGCAGTTCACTTGCGTGACGCGACGCGACGGGTTGTTTTGGGATGAAAAGGGTCAAGTCAAGTCTGTGCTTTATGATTTAATTGCAAATTGTTTAACGGCAATTCAGCAGATTTGATAACTTCTTCCAAGAGAGGCACAGGCTGAAATGTCCCACAACACCCGCAATTCGCAGGCTTTCGTACGACCACCGACAATGCATGTCATGTCATATGGAAACAATGCAATAGAACGATGAAGCCATGAACGCCAGTTCATCTTTTCGATTCGGCACATCACACACGGACTTAAGTTAAGTTCTGTTGGTCACAGCAGGTTTATTGATTCAGTTAGCTTAATTTAACGATGAAATCAGTTTGAGGCTTCGCACGAATCGTATGACAGCCCAACCGGGTCTTGGATGTCCAGTCCAAGTTCGTTGATTTTGTCCAGCACAGTTTTCTTCACATCTTCCGGAATCGCCGTCTTCTCATTGGACAGCGTGACCCACAGCTTCTGTCCGTCAGTCCAGCAACTTGCCATCAATACGTATGCTTTGCTGTCGGTCCAGACAACCGATAGCTGATTTGGATCTGAAAGATACGCCGAAGGCCGAAAATAAGTCTGGTGTAAGTGCACAAACTAGGCTTTAGGCTTATTCGCTTAAGAGGCCTTGAAAATGCGACTCGACTCGAGGCGGCTTGATTGTTGGTTGTTTACTACTTACACTTCTTGACGTCTTTATTGTCGGAGGCCGCCGCGTTGAGTGTGCACGTGGCAGTCAAGCCCGTCTTGCTGGCAGTGCAGTCAGAGACAAACGTCTTGCCGAAACCTTGAATTTTGTGCTGGTCCTTATTGCACGTGCCAAGAATGCAGAGTTTGCTCAGCTCGTCACGGGACTCGAGGGGTTTTCCGCGGAGGAGCTCGGTCACTTTGTTGTAGTTCTTGTACGTCGAGAAGACGGCGTAGGCTCCTTCTGGATTCATCAGGATTTTTATGGCGGAGGGAGCGTCAACGGGGCCCAGCTCGCCCTCGTCAATGCAGTTCTTCTTGCATTCGGGGCTCTCGTCATTGCTGGCATCCGTAGCCGCAAGAGCCTCCTTTGATTTAGACATTGATTTCCCTACCGAGTCGCCTGCAGCAGCAGCCCCATCAGGCGCAGCTCTTGGTGCAGGGACCCTGGGTGGCTTCGCCATCCAGCCCATCCCGCTCATGCCAAACATGTTATTCATGTCGCCCATGTCCATTGACGACTCTTTCATAGAGCCCTCGCTTTTACTGAAGCTTTTGGATTCCGAGAAGGCTTGGGCCTGAGACGCGGATTCGCTCGCGACGGCCATTTCCTTCTTTATGGTCTTCTAGTGTTATTTAAAGTGGGAAATTATTCAATCTCTTCTTCTTTTCGGATTTCACAACAAACGCAGTACACCTCAGTTATTAGTTCTTACCTGTGGATGCACCGCAGCCAACGCTGCCACAAATGCCAAAATTATCAACAACTTCATGTCGAATTGCGAATTCAGAGTGCTACTTTTGATGAACTTCCTAAACTGGAACTTAACGACCGAAGCTGTCGCTGCCTCCTTCACTTGTATTTATACCAGAGTCTGAGCCTGCGACCTTCGGCATCGCAGTCAATCAAATGCACTATGTTATAATAAAGCTGCCCCTGCCCTACCTACAGCCCAAATGTACACGATTTCTTATACTTTGCGCCTGAGGCAAAGTTCCGACCGCCGACAGTGTTTTTTGACTTCCATTTCCATTGCCACGAGTTTTACATCAAGTTATTGTCGCGTCGTTTTTCTAATTGGCAGTTGGCTCGACGAGCCGTGTTACTTTTACTTTGGAGAAAATGCCGCTAATGACATGCCAAAATCGCTGTCAATGTCTTTGTCGACCGACACCTCGTGTCGTAAGAAGCTTGCGTTTGTTTTCGTTGTTTTGAGACACTTGAAGGTTAACACGAGTTTAGTATTGTATTTGAGGTATGAATCATTGTTCGTTTATTAAGAAAAGAATAGATTTCAGTATCAAATAGTAAAATAGAGCATAGAGCTGTCTAAGTCCTACCTGCTTGCTTGCTGTCCAAAGTTAGTTTAGATTAGTACGAGTTAGTGCACATTGCAATTAGTTATTGTTGTGCTTGTCCTTGTATGCGTTAATTAATGAAGCAATGGATTCCTTCATGCCTTGACTGGATTCCAGCAGATTACGGAGGGAATTTGGAGAAGATTTCTCGGTATTTGTAGCCACGGCTGCTGCTGCTACGTTGCAATCCTTCGAGTTATTCCGCTTTCTCTGCAGTGGAGGCTGGTTTTGGTTTTGAACATCTCTGGGCACGGGTTGAGGTTGAGCGAAGTTGTTCTCAATTCTAGCTGCCATCGGCGTAGAATGACTCGGAATCAAATTCGACGTGTTGCCGTTGGGTTGGGGCCTTTGATTTTGATTCGAGTTTGGATCTTGGTTGAGAAAAAGAGCCAACTCCCGAGATACCTGAGACGCAAGAAATTAAAAATTAAGTTACCAGGCTCAATGCTATCTGCTCAGCTAATTCACTTCGAAATTAGAATGCACTCACGTTTTCAATTAATTTTCCCTTTTCTTGAGATTCCTTCTCCAATTTCGTAATTTCCATTTTATAGTACAGTTTGAGATTTGATATTTGATTTTCGAAATGGTTCTTCATTTCGTGTATTTGATCTTCGTATTTGTCGGTGACGCTCTTTATTTCTAACTCGTGGGATTTGATAAATTCAGTCTCAGCATCTCGCATTTTGTCGCTCTCGGATTTGAGAATTTCTCGAACTTTGTCGTTGTAGTAAATGTGCAGTCGCTCTCCTTCCTTCTTCATATCTTCTTTGAACTCAGCCTTCAATCTCCGTTCTAGGGCTTGCTTGAACAAAATTGGTAACATTAAAATCCTATCCGGTATACTTAATTCAGAGCAGGATTACCTTTTCCTCCCGTTCTTTCTCAACTTCAGCTGTTAACTGCTCTTTTTCTTGGCTCAGCTGCTCAATCTGAGCATTGTTAGACTTGAGTTTCTGCTCCGTTACTTGAAGTTTGACAGACGCGCTTTTGTTTTCAGTTTCCAGCTTCTGCACTGTTCCTTGAGCTTGATCGAGTGCCTTCTTCACCGATTCCTTTTCTTTCTGAAGAATCAAACGTCAAATGAAGACGAGAAGAGGCTCAAAATTTGACATGATTAATCAAACGTACCTTTTCTTGCTGCAAACTCCCTTGCGCAGTGTTCAAGTCATGCTGCACAAAGCCCATTTTGCACTTCCAATCGAGCAGTTCGGCATCAAACTGCTTCCGCATTCCTTCCATGCGTTCCTTAAACTCTTCGACGAGTCCAACAGTCTTGCTCAGTTCCTCTTCATATTCCTTCGTCTTTGTCAATTGAGACTCGACAGTTTTGCTTAGCTCGGTATTTTCTTTTTCGAGCTTATTAATTTTGCTGGCACACTCAGCCTCGTGTTGCTTCCACTTTTTTATCATACCTTCCCACAGTTTCTGATACCTGACTCCTGATTTCGTTTTAACTTGCAGGATGCCGTCCAAGCCAGCAACACGCTCCTTCGTTTCGAGCAGCTGCTTCTGCAAATCCAAGATTTCTTTCTCGCAGTATTCGCGCTTATATTTTTCCTGGCAGTATTTCTCGTAGTAGACGACATGTTGAGGATCGGATCGGAGCCAGTCTCGCAACTGAACGTTTTCTAAAGCTGCACTCAATTCTGAATCACAAGCGTCTTCGTCGTCCTCGTCATTGTTGCCCGCCTCCGTTCCTTCTCCTTGATTGGTGCCGTTGTTGTCTTCCTGCTCATCTTCAGGCGGCAGTTGGTAATCGTCAAACTCGGTGTAGTCCAAATCATGCATGTCATCTAGAAGCAGATCTTCGAGTAGTGTGGATTCGTCCAACTGAGCCATTTGCAATAACGTGGAAAGCTCGGAAGATTGCTCAAGCCCGGCTTTGATCGTTGGATTGAAGTTTCCAATGCCGAGGTCAGAAGCGGTGTTGCTTTTACTGTCACCAGCTGCTTGACTTTGATCTGAAGCCGACGCGTTGTTTGATTTGCTTTTGGCCTTCTTCTGCGCTAGCCTTTTGCCACGGGATCTAGGCTGTTGCTTTCCACGTGCAGGGGCAGAGCTTGGCTGGCTTGGAGTCGTAATTGATTTGGAATTGCAAGGTCCGGTTTCTTTTGATGGAGAGACTACGTCTAGTAGCTGAGGAACATTTGAACCTAACGAAGGAAAAGTAAGAAAACTCAACCAAACCTCAAATCAAGGAAGAAGTTAGAAGTGTAGCAAATTGGTGGAAGGGCTCTATAATATCAACTTACTTTGTTGCTGCAATCTCGCTTGGATATCTTGATCCATTTTGGCTTTCGTTTCCTGAATGTCCTTCCATAACTGATCCAATTCTTTCAGATTAATCGCTCTCGACTTTGGCGATTTTGGTAAGGGCGAGAGATTTTTGTTCTGTGTTTGTCGCTGCGGTAGACATCGAGCAATCGCCTCTGCTGTTGCGGCTTCATTTGCTTTCGCTTGATCTCCACAAACAAATGCCTTGCTTTTGACTACTTGTGGCTCACTGACTTCTACGGCTGAAGCTCCAGATGCTGTTGGGGCACTTGGAGGCTCTGGCATTGTTGCTGGCTGTGGTTGCGAGTTTGGTGGAGTTGGTTGCATTGGTCGCACTTTGTACTTGTGTATGTAATAGTTCATGAGCTCATCGAGACCATCATTTAGTGTGGGGATTGCAAGGCTCTCTGCCGACGGCAACAAATGCGCCGGAGTAGGATTTGAGGCATTGAACAAGTTCCGGATAACCGAGGCCGGTGATGCTGGCGGCTTGTTGCCCGGACCGGCTTGGTTTTGTTGTCCCTCTAACTCTCGTTCAGCCCGGTCCATTTCGTACAATCTCCGTGTAGCATCCCGGATCTCCGCTTCACTTAAATTTCCGTGAGGTGGATCTTTAACTTCATCCTCACTTGACTTGAGCCGGAAATTTGGAGCTCTGACTGCAAATCCGTGGCTGGGATTGACCAATGCAGGGCTTGGGACATGTGGTGTCTGTTTTTGAGCCCCAATACCGATCGGCTGAGGTTGTCGAGTTGGTGAAGACGTCAAACTTGGAGTAAATCTTTGGTTGAATACGCCGGGTTGCGGTTGTAAGTGTTTCGGAAGCATGTGTACAAACCCTTGGAAGTTGTCCGTGTTGAGTTGAGCAAGTGGTTGTGAAGCAGCAGATTTGGCTCCGCATTTTTTATCTTTGCACTTCTTGCCACCTAAGAATGCAGAAGTCATTCGTTACTCAGACTAGCATCCATCGACAATTCTAACACCGAGAACCAAGAAAGTATCGTACCCTTACTTTTACCATGGCTGCAAGGAGAGGATGACGTATTGCTGACTCGCTTTTCTACCAGGTCAGTGATACTGAAGTCATTCGACGGACCGGATGGGGTGCTTATGGCTGCCTTCGAGTTTTGGGACGCATTTTGGCTGTTCGTACCTTTTTCCTCTTTCTTATCAGCTAGAGCCTGCGTAGTTGGCGTTGGAGTATCTTGCATCTGACTAATCTCAACATACGATGTGCTCGCATTTGAGTCGGATTCTGAAGGACACTGGGACATTCCACTGATCTGGAGCTCGCCTTTTGAATTGAAGAAATCTGATGTGTCAATGAAAGCTGGAGCTTCCACAGAAGTTATCGCTTGGTCTGCATCTCCCCCACCTCCAGCGTCCGCGGCCTTGCTTGCCATGCTAAAAATCACACACGATTAATATCAATTTAGATTTAACAACTAAACAACCATAAGTAATTAACGTCAATTAAGCGGTCGTCACCTGCTCCTCCAGTAAACGAGTAGAATTGCAACAACTGCAACGTAACCTGTGCTCGTTTCAATCCAAGGCGGTGACACTGACTGACACCCGAAACTTCTTATAGTCTATTCGAACTTAATCAACCACTTTACCATTTACCAATTAATTGAGCGCACGTACCAACACCGACGGTACGGCTCGGTTGTTTCAATGCTGGCAAAGGAATTTATCGATATAAATTATCTCCGAATGCAAAGCACTCTACCAACCTTCGTACCTGTAAAAATGATGCGTATTTCATATTTTGTGGCAAAACGAACGTTATGGATGGAATCATTGGAATGCAAGCAATAGCAATACAATGTTTTGCCAAGCCAAAGCTGTAGGCAATGAATTTAAACAAAGGACTCGGTTCCGTTTGCACTTTCGATTTTTGTCACCGTAAAGAAAGGCACTAAGCAAGGTCTGCTGGTCTTCAAATGGTTATTTGTCCCGATCTGGAAGAAACAGTAATAATGACCTCTGGCCTGCGGACGTCTTTGCTCCGGATGCCATGCCAGACATTGCCAGCAACAATCTCGGTCTAACATTTGTTTTACCTGCATTTTAGTCACTTATCATTTGTTCAAATATTTGGTCGCTGAGTGCACTCCTTTGGGATTTAATTATCAAGAATTCCAAGAAAGAACGGAGACAAGTAGCCAAGATGCAGTGCCAGCAGCCAACAGGTGAGTCTGTTCGGCATTGATTATTGATTCGCTCATGATTGAATTCCCGAAGAGTCACTGTCCACTTGAGTCCCACTTCCTCGCCGTTTTTGCCCTGCCCTCATCCTCATCCTCGTCACTCCGTTTCTTGATGGTTCATCCTTAATCCGTTTCTATTTCGCATTAAATCGTGTCGTCATTGTACTTTTCTATGATGCGTCCACGTCCGTGCCTGTCGTTGTGTGGCATGGGCTCGTCTCCTGCGCTTGTGAATTGTGAAGGTCACGCTCACACTTTACTTTACGACTCCCCGTATCCCATGTCGTGTAACAATTATGTGTCTTTACTTTAATCTCGCTTTTCGTGAGATTTTTTGTCTCCTGCCTGAGCCGAGATTTCATTTTTCATTTCGTATTTGCATTTTTGTGTGGTGTGCCTGAGTGCAGGTGCTTTCGTACCACGGATTAAATTAAAGAAGCATGTAGTCTTTTATGACAATACGATTTGTACTTATTTCTTTCAAGTTCGAGTCATGATCATGATCTCAACAACTCGACCGGCTGTGAGACGTCTCATCAACTGACACGAACAAGACCGAGCAAGTCCAAGATTCGAACAACGATAAGAACGACAGCGAGAAGAAAGGACAAAGAATGTGAGTAATTAAAATGGAAAACAATCACCGAATGAAGTGTCATAAATTTACACTTAATCAGCCACAAGAGGCAACGTCCGTGCCGTCCGTGCGAATTCGAATGCGAATCCAGTTTGCCAGCAGCAGTCAAATGGTCTTTGATTTAAAGTTTAAAACCCTTCATACGCAATCTCGATGGCTCCAGTACTTCACATTGCCGTTGCTTTGCTTGCTCTTTGCTGGACTAAATTTAAACATGAATAATCCATAGCACGGCACGGCCACGCCAATTTTTTGTTCAGCGAAGGCCACTTTACATTACATTTTCGCCTTTTCGCAATTGGCAATGTCTTTTGGTTTATGGAATGCTGAATTTCTTATTCAGACTGCTGACTGACTGCTTTATGACCGTTCGCGCACCGCTCGCATGCCAAAAGCAATTGCATTAAAATGCAAATGGTATTGAACGGTTACTTATTTAAAACGGTGACCAAAATATTTACAAGAGCCGGCAGTTCATAATTAATTCTATTATCTTTTGGAACTGGGACGCAGCAAAATGCAAATCAATCAAACCTGCCTGCTAGCCCAATAATAACCTGTACCAGCCGACTGTCGACTCAGCGTGGTGCTTTGCATGGGCTTTTGCTTGCATGTGGAGAGTTGCCTTGATTTGTGCCATATTTGGATCAAAAGTGACTTCACACTTCAATATTCAGTCACGTCACTGACTCCGAAGTGAAGCCAAATTCCCAATGAAGGGTGGTTCCTGTGAATTGACAATTGAATTCTTGTCATTCCGCAAGTCAAAGTCACTCAGCATCAGCTTAAGCGAATCTCCGTCAACATCACCGTCAAAACATCGCCGTCATCGTCATTCATTCCTCAAGTGATCAGCGGAAATTACCGTCCGTAGGCCGTGGCTCATCAGATTGCATTATAAACAGTCACACGAATTAACGACACGGACACGACAGAATCATCCCGTCTTGAATCTGATTTTCTGATCCTGATTCATCACACAGCAGCTTGCGTGTCGTAAACAAATTTTCATTTTTGTAGTGCTATTTCGTGTTCCACATAATTTCATGTAACTCAGCACAGGTGAGTAGGGATGAGATAATTTTAATTTGTGTACTCGCAGGGCAGAACGGCAGAGTGGACCTTGAATGAGCCAGCCACACAGCGAGAGTGATGCGAGAGCGTAAATACATGCATTTACATGCGATAGGAAGCGGTGCCAGTGAGCCGTAAAATATTTGAGTTGATAAATATGTGCTGTCAAACGTGTACGCGAATTCTCTCATTTTTTCAGGGCCTCGAAAGCACAACGACAACACTGCACTGCAAAAAGATTGTAAATTACACCATCAACATCAACATAGTAAATGAAGGGGAGCTGGCCAATTTGCTGTGATCATAAAACATGCACTGAGAGACATTTTACAGAACGTGCATTGCCTTGCTTAAATGAGCTTTTAGTATTGATTGGAACTGCGAATGCGATCGCGGACGCGAATTGGTGATCGCTTTGATGATTCGATTACTTCAGCCAACTATTGGAATGAGATAAATTCATATCCACAAAAACTGGTCTTCTGCATCAACATTTTACTTCAATCTTCAATCTTGGCCATAGCATCCATAAGCAAGATCGCCGACGAAGGCGAAGAGGACTATCTCGCATTGTTGTTTTGCAGGTTTTGCAGGCTAGGCCAGGCAGACGAAATGCAAATTGTATCCTGCCATCAGCCGTGAGCGTTCTGTTCTGCAGCATACGAGTGATATAATGTAACAATTTCGAGTATGCGCGTATCAAGCGATTCGTTGTGGCCTCCTGATTGCATAACCATAATAATGCTACATGGCGAACATGATCGTCCTCGTCTACCTGTTCGCTGCCGCTACGCTGCTTAGTGCTCACGACCACGATGGCTCACATTTTTGCCTGCTCAATGGAATAATTCAATTCAACTCGTCCAGCAGAGCAGGACGAAGGCGACTGCGACGGCGACATTAAACACCCACAACAGCACTCTGGGACGGTAATCAAGGCAGTCAATACTCAAGACACGCATTCTGCACTTGTTCGTGTCCCGCTCGGCTTTGCCTGTAATTACGGTGTGATTATAATAAAAATATTCACACGAGCAGCAAACAGAAACAAGTGGAAGTGTGAAATCATCGGCAAAATCCGTCCAAAAGTGTCTTGTGTCTTGCATCGTAGCGCAGTTTCGCAGTGTTGTGTTTTGAATTGTGAGACTGGACTGAGCTGAGAAGTGAGAATCGGGAATGGCAAAGAAAGACGACCCGAACGAACCGGAGCCCATCTCGCAGCGATGGGAGAGCTCGCTCCCGCTCATGTTTCGGCTACGGGGCACAGTATTCCTCAAGATCTGGTGGCAAATTCTGTGCGTGGTGCTCTGGTCAACGGGCATCGTGTACTGTCACATGTACGTCGACGGAATCAAGCTGAATTTCCCGTACGTGCTCATCCAGCTCATGGGTGTAGTCTGCGGTCTGCTACTGGTGTTCCGGACAAACACGGCTTACGACAGGTGAGAAGAGTTAATTAGCTAATTAACCTCATTAGGCTATAAGCCGAGTTCTATCGTTTTACTCGCCTTTTCTTTTTCAGGTACTGGGAAGGACGAAAAACGTGGTCCACAATGACACAAGGAATTCGTACACTGACACGTGCCATTTGGGTGAACGTTAAGGAAGAAAGCTCGAAGGATATCGTCGAGAAGAAGTCGGCCATCAATTTACTGGTGGCATTTGCATTTGCGACAAAACACTACTTACGGGAAGAGTACTCGTACGACTATGATGACCTGCGCACTCTCATTGGCCACATGCACCGGTTTCACACTCCGTCCAGCGTAAAGCCGATGGAGAAACAGACTCAGGCACAGCAAACACAGATCACGACTGATGAACCGCCACCAGCGCCGACGACTCCGCTTCCACCAGAAGACAATGCAGCGGCAGCTGCAGGGACCGACTCGAGAGCGGAAACAACGGCAACGCTTAAAGGCGATAATGGCAAAAATATCGAAATGAGTGTTCGGGCAAAGAAGAAGTCGAAGGGTAAAGGCAAAGGCCCGGCCGCCGAAGACCCCGAAAAAGGCGGGGATGAGTCGGAGATCGAAATCAAAACCAAAAAGAAGCCAAAGATTGTCAAGTCACAGTCGAGCACAATTTCCGTAAAGAGTGAGAAGGCGTACAAGTGGAAGGCTCACGATATTGCGACTCCCACAAACATTCCCATCGAACTCAGCTACTACATCGCGTCGTACATCAACTCGCTGAGAGTGCGCGAACGCTGTGACAGCGGCACGGTTGGCGCAATGAGCCAGGCGCTGAACTCGATGATGGAGTGTCTGACCACGTTTGAGAGGATTCTTCGTACGCCAATTCCCCTAGCGTACTCGGTTCATTTACACCAATCAATCTGGCTCTACATTCTGGCACTGCCCTTTCAGCTGGCCGGTGGTCCCAACGGCCTTGAATGGTGGACGGTGCTGATTGTCGGGATCACATCGTTCTTCTTGCTGGGAATACTCGGAATTGGATGGGAAATTGAGAATCCATGTAAGCTATGCATGTCTAAAACTTAACCTGGCCTTGTTATTCACTTTCGAACTGATCCGTACGTGTTGTTTATTTGTACAGTTGGCTACGACGATAATGACCTGGTAAGTGAGCCCGGCACTGCTGGCACTGATTTACGTCAATTAACACCTTGTAGAGCATTCGTTAACTCAATAATGTCCTTGTACAGCCTCTGGACGATTTCTGCAAAGTCCTGCGTCGTGAGATCGAAGTGATTGTCAGTCAGCGACCACTCAACCCTCAGGATTGGGTATTCACCGCCGAGAACTACCCGTTCGCTCCAGAATGCAGGTACTCAGCGATCGAGTTGAGCGAGAAACCCGTCCAAGAGGTGATGGATATCATCGAGAAGCGTGGATCTCAAATCAACCTGAATTCCAACAAGCTGTTTGAGCACGAGGAGTCGGTCGTGGACGGTGCTGGCCGGAAACGGCCCACAAAGCGGAGGAAAGTCAGTGCGGACAAGTATCGGGAGGATGACGAGACGGAGAAGATGATTCCGTGAGCGTAAGCAACCAAAAGCTCCACCTCCACCAGAACTTAATTACTTAATTAACTGTGCTAGTGCTACGGCGTGGTGCTGTGCTGTATGCTAAGATATTAACCAAATGCAAGGCAGCAATTAATTAACCCTTGCCACAACAAATCAACTGCAATAATGGAATTCCGTCCACTTGTTTATTGAGTATTGTGTAACGTATGTTTTATTTATAAGAGTTAGTTAAGTAGGTAGTTAATTAAATGACTAACGTATTCCGGTTTTAGTTTTATACTACAATATTCATATCCTTGTTGAATTAAAATGAATTGCTCTTCCTGCTAAAACGTAATTACCCAAATAAGAAGTCGTTTCGTGGCAGGTCTCGTCTTCTGTCTTGACAGGTTCAGCACGTGCTGCTGATTGAATCTTTACTATTTGTAGCTAATGTAAAACTCGACATACAATTAGTGGTCTGGCTCTGGAATTGGAAAGGTGTGATCTGTGCTTAATTTTCATCGATCGAGTCGTACGACTTCGAGTAGTAGTCGGTCGGCTTGAACTGTTTTGTGCCACCGTACCGAGGGGGCAGCTGATCCGCGTCAATGAACTGGCGCAACTGCGACTGCCATTTGTCGCGGTTGTGGTCGAGCAGATGAAGGTTGTCTTTGGTATATCCAGTCATGAGAGGTCGAATGACTTGCATCACCGTATCGAAGATACGTGGAGCTAAGTTTCAATAATTAATAGCCAAGTTAGCAAGGTAGACAACGGGACAACTAACAAATTGGGGCTTACTGTTGATGAAGAAAGTTTTGTAGGCCAAGCGAGGGTAATGTCGCTCTCCGTTGATCATCAGCGTCGTGTAGACAGTTAAACCTACAATTGCAATGATTCATTTTACTGGAATCACGAGACTGGAGAATTCACTACTTTTGGCATGCGAAAGCTGTCAAATCTCACATTGTAAGCAAAGATGCTCCCGAGCGTTGACTCCATGGAGATCGAAGACGAGAATGTACTGCGACACATTTTTCCCGGCGTTGTGGAAGCTCTCAATCTTTTGCAATGGGATCTCGAGCATTGTCCGCGTCATGAATCGGTGATACCTGTCAATCTGGCCTCCGAGCGCAGCCTGTCTTGGTCTCCAGGACCCCGCAGGCGCGATGAGGACCGGACGTCCTTCTTTGTCAATGCCGTCGATATTGAACGGGTTCTTCTTGTCAAAATCAGAGAAGTCTTCTTCCACGCTTGCATTGACGTTCATGTCCTTTCGCCATTTGAGCGTTGCAAGCAGTGCTTGTTTTGTGGCTCCAACGTCCAAATGGTTTTGGCGGAGCCAGAGAATAAGATATTCGTCAGACTTCATGAAGTCGCTCTTCACGTACTTGGACACGGTCGGAGTCAGCTGGAAACAGAAACTTCAACCTCTTCAACTGTAATACAGCAGGTGCTATAATTAAGCACCTGTTTCAAGGAAATGCAGTTTACCTCGTCAAGCGCCTGTCGCTCCTGATCCGAGTACTCTTCCGCTCTGATAGCGACAGCACAAGAGATCAGGATCGTCAGGGTTGTGGCGACCACGAAGAAGGATTCCAGTCGCATCTTGGGAAATGGAAATGGTGAAGGCCGGGCCAGATCGAGATCGGGAGTTTACGTAACCGAGACTGAGACCAAAGTGCAATTAATTTACAATGCAGCTGATGCTGATGCTAAACTGCTTGCTGAAGCCACTCATTGGCCTTGTCTTCGATTTGTTACGGCGCGGCGGCACGATGTCGTTGGTCGTGGTTGCAGATTTCACTTGCGTATGCTTGTGAAATAAGAATCACGAAGATTCTTCTGCGCTGCTACCCCAATGACGAAGTTATCAGATTTTTACGAGTACGAATACGACGAAGGCGAGGACAAGTCGCCGATATGCGAATTAAGTAATTAGCATTACATCTACACATGAGCACGGCGTAGTATTGCGTTGCGTTGCAGGTTGTATGATTAAAGATTAAGGAAAATGAAGATAAAGAAAACGCTTACTTCATTTTCCATCATTCATACGTGCCTTGCCTGCCGCAAACCCGTTTTTTTGCTGCAGTAATTCGATTTGACGATGACAATGATGAGAAAATCGCATCACACAGTTCCCAGTCAGTCCGTTTGTAGTCCAACACTGGTTTTGTTTCTGGAACACAGGCGAAGAAGATGAACCAGTCGGAGCAGTAGTCAACGTCAATGTCAATCAGCTTCAGCTCAACGGAGCACAGAAAGCGAAGTATTAAGCTCAACGTATCCTTGCCAGGCAGGTTAGAAGCTGCGGCTGCGGCTACGGCTTGAAGAATGAAGGTCAGGCGTTAAGCGAATTTAAGTAATAAACTGGTTCTAGTTTTGTTTTTGTACCGCTGCTGCTGCTGGCGAGATGAGTCCACTACACACTCTTTAATTTCGTTAATCACAATGCAAATTCGTAAATGCTAATTTCAGGTATTCAAGTTCAAGTGTGACAACGGTTAAGTTTATGTTAACACTTACAATTAAGGAAGGCGACGTGAAGTGAAGCTGAAGCGGCCACGTACGCGATCTTCTGCCCAAATGGTGCACCAGTAGCGCCAGCGAAGCTCCATGATCGGGTCAGCACAAAGGAAGGAGGAAGATGAAGGCAAAGATGAATTACGAGATCGGATCAAATTTAAAATCTTTCATCTTTCATCTTGACTCTGAGTTGTTGGTTGTCATCCACGGATCTCCTCCTTTGAATATTAATAATCCGAGTCAGGGCCGCGACGAATGAAGAATAAGGCGAGCAGGCGAAGATGCGATGAGGAAGAAGAGCAATGAGCAATGGAGAAGATTAATTCGGCAAAGTTCAAAGGGAGGCCGGCCGGTGCTTCGTGGCGTGGATGGTGGATGTGATGATGACAAGACAAGACAAAAGAAGGCCAGGCAGGGAAGGTGGACGAAGAGTGCAGTTTGCACTTGCACGTGTGGGAGGATCAGCGCATCAGCGACTTTTACTTACGACAACCGCAAACGCCAAGCGCAATTACCGGTGCTGATTAACCTCATTCATCTCTGCTTCATGAACATCATGCTTCATTTATTACGCGGAGATCTTCCTTTCTCATGTGCCTATCTCATCATTTTGCTGACTCCGGCTAAAAATTCCAATTGTACATCCTTATCGGAGAATATGAATTGCAAATCAGTATTTCATACTGCCCGGAACTGACAGAATCTTATCAGTTGTCAAAAACAGAAGGATTAAGCCAGCGAAATTCGAATTTACGTGAAGGACCCTTAAATTTTAGCGACTTCATGTATGATGGCTAAAATTCCGGAAACTTCTTCGCGCCAATTGCAGAATTTGCTTCAATACATGAAATCCAGCTGAGTATTTCAGATGGCTGATACGGTGGTTGGTAGATCAATTTATTTATCAGATAAGTCAGGCGACCATGGCTGGTACATTAGACGGTCATATTGCATAGCAAACTATGCGTTTCACTCTGCGTTGATGAACACACGGATTAGCAAAATTGCAAATTACGAGTGCCTTTGCCTGTCTCGGTTCTCGGTTTCATTTCTCTTTTCCGTGTTGCTCGTACTTGATTAGCAAGCATGAGTATGAACAAGTTGAAATTACTGCAGAAAAAGGATGAACGGGTACAGAAAGAAGAGCAGTAAATTCGTATTTGAGCCTGCTAACCTCAACCCGACCACGGAGCGACGGCGCAAGAACGACGGGATGGATCCCAGCAGAGTAGAGCAGAGCACTGGGAAGACGCAAGAGGAAGTGAATGGGATTGAATAGCAATTAAATTGATATGGTTGAGAGATCAAACAGAAAGATTAAAGCGAGAAGAAGAACAAAAGGAAAAGAGCCAGTCTACTTTTATCTCAACTCAACCCTTTCTGCCGTGGCCTGGCCTTTCTCCGCTCTGTCAGACGTTTGCATCTTCTCAAAGCCGAGCTGAGCTTTGCACTCGACTGCGCTTCTTCCATAAATATTTAATTGGATAATCATACGAAATGCGAGCCAGTCAACCAATTCGTCTCGGAGACAGAAGAATCTTTCATCTTGCTGCTTGCTTTGGCTTTGCGTATGCGTATGCGTCGCGTTTGCTTCCAGAAACAGAAATAGCAGCTTCGCATCTGAATTGAGATGTTGTTTATCCTTCACTATTCTCCGTGCCCTCGCCTGTTCGCAAAAGGTTATTGCAAAATGACACTTTTAATGCGATTGGGATTGAAATCCATTCATAAATATTATAATAGCGCGGTATGGGGCGGTGCGAGTCAAAAGAGACTTTGAGTTATTGCGTACGCGTCACGCGGGCACGGAACAACGATTGTGATTATGGAATCAGTCCAAAGAAGGAACTCAGGCAGTCAGGCAGGCTCACGCGTACACGCGTAAAGTCGCTAAGCAAAGGGGAAACTTCGGTCGGCTGACACACACCAGTGCATCTTCTCATCTCTGTCGCGTCCGCGTCGAGTCTTTCTCTTTAATCCAGCAACAGAAACCAAGCAACAACTTTTCGTTTTCACTCAACAGCTTCAGTTTCCATTCAGCCACCGCGCCGTGAACAACAATCGCAAGCAAGCGCGTGAATTCAGGCTCCGGTCCGTTGATTTGACCCTCAGCTCAGCGGCTTTCAGCAATCAACAGCCTTGCGTGTGAGTGCGAGTGATTTGTGACCCGTTGATTGGCAGCTGGCATTGAGATTCCGTGAACAGCGAACGACAACGCGAACGCTCGTCAACAATCAGAAGATTAATTGTACGACAAGCATACTTTATGAGCCCTTGTCAACAATCAACGCAGGCCTGGCGCAGGCGCATAAAAACTGGTTCAACAGAATATTGAATTATAAAATACAAGCTACGAGTTTTATCAAAGTAATTCAGCATTCACTGATTGTGGCGGTCGTGGCGTGGCATAGCATTGCTTTTCAGGAGTTCAAATGTGCTTTTACCATTTAAGGAGCCACGACACAGCGAGACAGCAAAAGCAACGAGCGCGTGCAGCTAGACGCGTGCAGGCAGCCAGCTTTCGAAGAATGAAAGAAGGAAATTAGTTCAAAGTGCAGCACGGCAGTCGTGACAGTGAATTCGTGAATTAGACAACGACAAATGTGACTAAACTTGACTAAGTAAGACGCAGAAAAGTAAATGGAAATGGAGACGCTGACGCGTCGGTCGAGATTCAGATTCAAAATCGACTGCTTCGCTGTCGCTGCCACGGCCATCATCGTTCTTGCAGTCGTCCTCTCGTCGTTTCCTCCTGGAACGCATTCACACTGGATGTAAGTAGCTGAATAGCTGAATTGATTTAATGCGCTACGACCCATGTACGTAGAAGTAATTGGTAGTCTCATCACCGCATCGCATCATCGCATCGTCAGACACGGGAAAAGGTCCGATCTCGGTCGCGGTTGGTCTACGATCCAATTTCATCTCATAAGTGTAGATTCATGTTCATTGTGCATGGATTTTGGGGTGCGGGTGCAGTCGCAGTCGCAGTCGTCGGCTCGCAAGCCTTTGCCTTTGAATTCCATCCGCTTATCACCCGCAAACATCTTCGCCGCTCTGCGGTCGCGGACGCGTAAGCGTAAGCGCATCTTTTGTGTATGTTACGATCGTTCTCATAAAAATAATGAATCTCTTCCATTGTCTGCCAGCCCTCAGTGCGATGCAAAGATGCAATGTGCTATGCGTGTAATTTAATGTGCGTTCCATCCAGGCAGAGCTGAGAGTCTAATTTATCGTTCCACGCACCGCGTATTTTATTTCTTAATGTAATCGTAATGTAATGTAATGCAACGTAATGAAATCACGATGATGATGATATTTGGGGCTTGGGGAATGGAATGGAATGGAAGGGTAACTAATTAATTAACCGGTTCTCTTTCCTTATGCCTCCTGCTGCTGCGGGCTGGCTGGCTCCCCTTCCTCTTCAGTTCCATTTCCTGGCCGTGGCCTGCCATGGTGTGGAGTGGCGTGGCATGGAATGTGGTAATAATCGTCGAGACGGATTTCTACAATTGTACTCTGTAATTGAGACTCATTATTTTTAATCACACCTTTTGTTCAGTGCTCAACGGCTCCCTCGTGTCATTCCAGCACCGAAATTACAGCTACGGCCAGGGCTACAGCTCTCAGGTTCGTGATTCATGAGTGCAGGAGTTCTTTAATTGCCCGGCGTGGCCCGATTCGGCACTTGAAATTAAAACAATGGCTTCATTTTTATGGGGCCTGGCTGGCACAACAGATTTGAAATTGTGCAGCTGCGGCCGGACTCTGAAGCTCAGTCCTGAATCCTGGTCATGAATCCTGAAGCGAAGCGCCAAGTGACTGATTGATTGACTTGTTTTCTGGCACTGCATCATCTCGACGCAGAAAAGTGTTGAAAGTGAGCAATTAAATATTTTATGCGGCGATCCAACTCGTTTTTCTACCCAAATTCCCCATTTTATGTCCTGCGATGTGGCCAACTGAAATCCGCTGCCTTTTGGGCCGACTTCGTTGATGACGAAGCTGGGTTGGCTTGTCACTAATTTAAAGAGTGGAGAAACAATGGCAGCTGCTAATTAATTTATAGACTGGACTTTTTGCCATTTTTACTAAAAAAAAATTAAAAAAAATACAACTTACGAAGTGCAATTGATTTATGAGCTTGGAGCCTTTGATTTATTTGTCGTTTAAATCAACTTGGCATTTTTGTCGGAGCTAATTGAAGTTTTGTCGCGAGATCTTGAAACAGAAAGTTATTTCAGATCCTGACGAGTCAATTCCAGGTATATAGCACCATGATTGAATTGTAGAAGTTAGTAAATCAGTAAATCAACAAATTCAGTGAAAAGAATCGGAGAAATAGAGCCCTTCCTCTCCTCACATTAGGCTGTTGGGTAAGTAAGTCATTCGTGGAAAAAAGTCGTTGCTTGTTGGTGTCAATTGCTGACAACGAAATAAGGCAAAAGGGGAGTCTTCGTTCACTCTTGAGCATTGAGCCTGACTCGAGGATTTATGGGCAGGATCCAATTCACGATTAAGTCATTAACGTAAACGTGAACGCACTGCACGCAGTACGCACTTCACCACAAATGAGGCAGCCTACAAATACGTCTGCTTGTACACGCACTTGTTCGATTTTAACGGCCTTTCAATAATAAAACGACTGGCTGACTCTTTCTTCGCCGTTTGCGTTCGCCCGTGTCGCGTTGCTCGTTACAATGAAATGAAAGCGGATGGTGATTGGTGAAGAGAAGATAAAGAGATTCGATTCTTCGTCTTTGGGTCGTAAATCAAATTTTAATTGGTGAATACAAGCCCGAATATCAATGTTACGTCCGTAACAGGGATGGGAGTTGGGCGTAGCAGCAGCAGCGCCCAGCGCCTTGCGTGTAGCAGCTTACATTACATTCTATCAGTGTGTTAATTTCCTAATTGGATTTATTCTATCCTTTTTTGCCCTTGCTTGCAGTAACCTGCATGTTTGGTACGAGGATCCACTCCTGTCCACATCCGACGCGCCTGCTGGCTCTAGCACGGGCACTGTCAGCGGGTCAACGACGACGTTTCACGCGATCGACGGGCTGCAGAATGCGACAACCCTGACTTCGTCCTCGTCTTCGTCCACTTTGCACGGAATGATGCAGCAAGACCAGCAAGAAGGGTTGGGGCATCCAGAGCCTCCGCAAGGCTTTCACGGCGAGAGACAACTGCCGCCCTGCGAACAGCTGCATGGGCTCACACAGGCACAGATCGACATGTGTCTGGTGTTCAGGGTAACCACCTCACCACCAATTTTCTGAAGGAGTCAATACCATTCCATTGAACTAATTGCTCTATTTTGCATTCAGGATCACATGAAAGCTATTGTAAATGGCGCAAAGCTCGGTCTATCTGAGTGCCGATATCAGTTTCGCTATAATCACTGGAATTGTTCATCTCCACCGAATGTGAACGAGTACTACCAGTATTCGACTGTTGCAGACACAGGCGCAAGCGGTTCTACTGACGGTGAAGGCGTCGACATCGATGCTGAAGCTGGGAAGAATTCCGGCTCCGGGTTAAATAGCGTCAGTGCAAGCGCACGCGCACGCGATAAGGACAGCGGCTCCAAGAAGAAATCGAAAGGGAAGAGCAAGGCCAAGGGCAAAGGGAAGAAAGTGAGCAGCACGCCAGCAACGGCGGACTCCAACACGAAGAAGCGCAGTATTCTCAGTCAAGATTTACAGGATAAGTTAAACCAACAATTCAATTCCGTGTGGAACGCTGTTCTTAAACAAGGTACGATGAAGATGTTCGTCCGGTGAGGGCGTAAATCTAGCTTTAAGCGCATTTTTATTTTATGGCTCTCACTCAGAAAGAGGCATAACTCTGAAAAGAAAAGAAAGTTTCAATGCGTTACACGCACACCCATTACGCGTACGTGTACGAAGATAAATTATAATTACGTTCTTTAAAATGAGTCTCAAGGGTCCAATGAGCCACAGCCACACGAAGCAGTGTCAAGTGAAGGAAGCACATAACAATAAAATAATATTCATAATCGCCTTAAAAAGCAATGAATTGTTGTTGTAATCTTGAGCCTCCATAAAATACTCCTTGTAAATACGTTTCCACTGCATTGCTTTGGTTTATCGCAGTCGGACGATGCCGATGCACTACACTGCAGAACAAAAAAATTGTCAGACGGGAGCCGAGCCCAGCCTTCTGTTTTCCGAATCTGAAATCTGTCCTGTCCTTTTGTTGCACAGGTTCAAAGGAGGTTGCTTTCGCACACGCTGTTTGGTCTGCCGCTGTGACTCAATCCATCGCGCGTGCGTGTCGGGAGGGTTCACTGGCTTCCTGCAGCTGCGGACGAACTCCGAGACCGACGGACCTCAAACGGGAGTGGCGGTGGGGCGGCTGCGGGGACAATCTTCAATACGGATACAAGTAAAACGTTATCTAATTCACATCTAAAGAGCTCCCACACTTTACTTTTGCCAATTTTGTTCCGTCTGCCCCTCTGATCTGCAGATTCGCGGCCGATTTCGTCGACAGTCGCGAAAAAGCGGCGACCGACTCCAAAATACGAGCCAAGGCGCTCGTCAACCTGCACAACAATGAAGCTGGACGACGTGCCGTGCTCCGCAAGACGAAGATCGCATGCAAATGCCACGGCGTGTCGGGCTCCTGCGCGTTGGTCACCTGCTGGCACCAGATTCCATCGTTCCGTGAGATTGGCGACTACCTCAAGGAATCTTACGGGAAGGCGACGCTGGTGAAAATGAACAAACGCGGGCGGCTGCAGGTGAAGAAGGCGGGCGTCGCAGTCCCGTCAGTGCACGATCTGCTCTACGTCGAGAACTCACCAAACTACTGCGTGGAGAACAGCACACTCGGGGTCTTTGGGCAAACCGGACGCATCTGCAATCCAAATTCGAAGGGGCCGGATACCTGCGCCAATCTCTGCTGCGCTGGAAAAGGCTACACGACAAACACGATCAGGAGCAGTCAGCGATGCCACTGCAAGTTCGTTTGGTGTTGCTCGGTCCAGTGTCAGGAGTGCAAGCAAGTTCAGAGAGTCACGTCGTGTAATTAGCTGCCAGTCGTACTTAACGTACTTACTTTACGCTTTAATCAGTGTTCATGTTCATTGTTCATACGTTCATAGTTACAGAATTTTTCGAATCTCTCCTCTCCTCAGGAATCCGTTGTACAATGCAAGTTGTCATTTACAATTTTGTAATCTTTGTAAAATAAGAAATGATTAGTTTAGTTCAATCTCTGACAGCTTGTCTTACTGATGATATCGTTGCTGGTAGTCTCTGAGTGAGATGGCGGCTGGGGATGCGAAGTGCACAATTGTTGGGCCGTTGTAGTCGGGCGATGGCGTGTCCAAACTGGCCAAAACTCCTTTTCCGTCGTCGTCATTCTTGCCTTCACATTGGCGTTGGGCTCGGCGGAAACAGCAGCATCGATTTCGTCGGCAAACCACGCACCAGATGCAGACCAGCACCGAAATCAGCACTCCGAAGACCAAGCCAAGCACCATCAGCTTGTATTCCCATCGCCAGCAGAGTGGAGAATCTTCACCAGCGTACCATTCGCCAAGGCACTGGTCAACGTCGTCCTCCGCCAGCGAAATGAGTGATCTCTTCAGCAGTCGAAGAAGAAGCTCCTGCCTCGTCTGCATGCAGTCGTCGTCCGTGGTACAAACCTTGTCAATCTGTTTCCTGATGCACGCCTTCATAAGATTAACTCCGCAGCAGATGGCTATTTCAGGCACTTGAGTCGTATTTTTGTAAGCTTCGACGGCTGCGTCGAATTTGTCGATGCACGAGAACCGCTTCTTGAACCAGAGTCCGACGAAGGCTTCTTCGCGGTCCATTCGTGTACTGTTGATGTTGTTGTTAAAGTTGACCGGCTCGGCGTCGTTGGCGTTGCAAAGGTGAAGCACACCGGAACAAATAAAAATCAGGCACAAAGGCAGCACCGAAACCGGAAGTGACCCGGACAAATTCATCTTGTTGGGAAAATCGCAAAGTGCCGGTAACGGAGTTGTGTTTCAAACAAGAAAAGATAAAATTAGTAAAAGTTGTGCTGACGGGAGCTGACTTGCTGCTCCGCTCAGGAGGGAGTCTGAGTGAGTGACTAAGCAGAGAGCAAACTAATTGGTACCGCGATTATGGCAATGGCAGGAGAAGTGTAATCCTCAGTTCGAAATGAATCCAAAGTTCACCCAGGACGAGGCGCGAAGGAAGACAAGGTACAACTTCTCTTCTTATAATGTCGAGTCGACTGTTGACAAAAGTGCTTATCGGCTCATTTTTCGGAATTTATGTCTTTTCTTTGCCTTTGTGTCCGTGCTCGTGTTAACCCACACAAATTACATACTTGTTAGTATTGTGTGTTTATAAGCTCAAGATCATACCAGAGCAGAGCACTAAACGAGATAAGGACCAGGGCAGGCAGGCAGAAGAATGATCACTACTCAAAGAATGGATGACTCATTCGATCACATCTCAGCTCAAAGTCATGAATGCCTTCGACCTTCGACTGCTAAGGCAGTGAGAGTTCGTGCCCGTTCCACAAGTGCACGGAATATTAGGCCAACGACATTTTTAGTTGTGTCTTTTGCTGCTTTCGGTTCAAGGTTGTCAATTGATTACTTTAATTTATTGTAATTTGCTGACAACAAATTCAGCGCAAATCGGCAAATTTCTGCCCTTGAGATTTTGATATTTAATGCCTAGAGCATTCAAACTGTTTACGTTCGAATGCTCAGAATTCGACCAATGCAATACAATAATTAATGCTGCTGAAATTACCCAATACTCGCCCCTTCTTCATGTTGTGAAGAAGTAAAGCACGAAAGTAAAGCAGTAAAGTGACTCGTGCAGCAACTGTCCAGAGCAAAAGTGCAAACAGTACATCAAAATAGACAGTTTAGATAGGAAAAAGCAGTTTGACCCGGAACTCATAGAACCTCAGGATATACTGGTAGAAAGTCTAGACAGCATTGTTGTAAATATTAAATTATGTACGCATTGTTGCAGTTTCTTTGGCTAGAACAAGAAGTTAGAACTTTAACATTTAAAAATATACCAATTAGAAATAGCTGGATAAATTCATAAAGGAAGCAAGGAATTATGCAGTAATCTGAATTCAGTTCGTGTACACTTCTTCATTAATATCATAAACTAGCACATGGTATCTAATCAATTGACACATTGAATGAATAATGAAAATAAAGATTGCTATTAGTGTCCGAATGAATGAATGGTTTGACACATGGAAGTGAGCTGCTACCTTTTATTTCGACTAAATTACATGAAATTTATTTATTATGCATACTGCATTCAGTTATCAATTCGTGATAGGGTAGGGTCATCCTCGTTAATTACTACAATTACTACATAATCAGTGATATGTTCACGTCCACGAAACGTACGTCTCATTAATTAATCCTGCCCAGCGTTGAATTTGCCTACACCTACACCAGTTTCTGGCCCCAATTCCCTTCCTGGGCCGTTGGGAACGCTACGAGTAGGTTGAAGACGAGCTGAGTGCAGTTGCTGAGGCTCACGAGCACAATCGTCTTCTCCAGCGTGTACAACGAGCCAGCATTGCATGTCAGTTTCGTGCACGACTTCCGGAATTTTGTCAGATACCTCGCAAACGCCATGTCCTTGCTCGTTATCGCTGCCCGTATATTAGACTCGACGTGCCTCATATACTGCTCACCTGCCAGGTTCACATTGGCAGCAGCTTCCATCTGAGTCGTGATTTCCAGGACGCATCGGATTCCACAAGCGGGAAACACGAGAAAGATATGAAACGCCAGGTGAGTGAATCGTATTGCCGCGAAGAGCATCGTGCCCCCGATGAGGTAGATCAGAGACGGCCAGTATTGCAAGTACAGGTGAAAGGCGTCATTAACGAACCGAGTCAAGACTTGGGCTTGGCGGTATTCCAAGATAGCGGCGATGTAGCCGCTTTTGTGTTCACGTGCGCCTGAGTTTCCCACCGATTTTGAGCCAGAGCGAGCACTCTCTTCTTGAAGGACGCAGTTTGCTGAGAGGTCACTAGAAAAGTGAAGGAAAAGACAAAATAATATTATTAATGAGTTTTAGCTGTCTATTGATCTGCTGCGACTCACTTTGACATGTATGCCAGTACTTCATCCTTGATCCAGTTAAGCCCCATGAAGATTATTCCCCACAGGAATGCGACGAGGGTCATCATGTCAGTGATGGCAAAATACTCCCAGAGCAGGTACGGCGTGAGTTGAATGAGAGGCACCGGGCTGTCTCCCATCCACTTGCATGGGAGAATCAGAGAGCTCCAGTACTGCGGGGCGCATGGAGTGTCCAGCAGGACGACGCTATGCAGCGGTGGATTCACGAAGAGAAGAAAGGTACCCCCGAATATGATGAAAGAAATCCAATCCACCGGCTGGTCCTTTGCCTCCTTTGCCTTGGGCTTGGCTTCCTTCTCTTCCAGAAGCACTTTCTCCCGAGCCAGTACTCTCTCTCGTTCTTCCAGCAACGCATTTCCAAACGCCATGATTTCGTTGGCCCTTATAATCACTTGCGTTTTGCAGAGAAAGATGAGCGCGTACGCGAGCCCCCAAATGATGTTCATGACCCGGATTCGAGTCGGTAGACTCAAATTCTGAGCCTGGATGTACCTCACCACCATGAAAGTGCATGACACTGGCGATATGCATGCGATCGCATAGAAAACGGCCCAACCGAGCCAGTTCAGCTTGTTGAGGCGCCGAGTTTTGCAGTTCCAGGAATAGGGCACCAGTTTTAGTGTGCAGGTCAACCGAAAGATGAGGCAGAGACAAGCATGCGCTTTTGCTTGAGTCGAAGTCATCTTGGCGTCTGACAACATCGCAATTTGTCTCAGGTTCTTTTATGGGAAGAGTTGAACTATTTTTAAAGGACGATCGGCAATTTCCACTAATTATCATTAGACAAAGTTGAGCCAGTCAGTTTGAAAGGTTAATTTTCCAATTTTGTTCCAGTGGGCCGAATCGTCCAGAAACTCGAAGCTCATTTGAACAACTCCATTTAGTAGTTCGGTGTAATTTGTCACAAGATATCTTGATCAGGGTGATGATTAAGTGCCATAATTCGCTAGTGCTGTAATTACTTTGCCAAGCCACTTCCACTTCCAATGCAAATATTGACAGACGGTTGCCTCGTATTGATCCAGGGACAAAGGGCGAGCAGACCCCGCGTACGCACTCCTTGAGAATGGACGAGAGCACTTTGCACTCTACAGATTCAGGTGAAACGTCTTTCAGGCCTGAACAGCCAGACAAGAAGAAAATGTGCTTAAACATTTCTTGTACTGCATGATAACTGATACTATGAATCTCTTGTGATGATAGCATGAAGATATTAGAATATCCTCCGAATGCTGAACGTAGTTGAATGTACACTCATCCTAACCAAATATGAGTCAATAATAAATGTATAATAATAATTTGCAATTACGATTTCCAAATGCTCCAGTGCAAATATTGACAGATCGTCTCGTATGTACCAAGTGAAAGTACTAGAAATAGAGGTTAGGTTGGTTTAAAATTTGTGAAACGGCGACAAAACCGAATGCCAATTCGCATTTCTAGTAGTAATAGATACAATACTTCAGATTTAAGAAGTTTGTATGAGTGCATAGTTCTTCATCTCTCACAAATGGCATTGGCATGTCTTGGAGTGTTGCTCATAACTCTTGGGCACGACGGTCATTTTGCGGACGCAGGTAACTCGCTAGATTTGGCCCTGGTCTTCTATTAAGGCTGACTCAGTGTGCTTTTATTGACAGAGTGCCTCTTCCAGGGGTACAACCGAATTATAGCACTTCCATCGCGTCCTGAGAACAATGGAGATGAACTTGTGTGAGTTTCCAGTTCAACCACGAAAATAGGAAAGAGACCAAATTGATTAAAAGCTTCACACAATGCTTAACAGGACGCTTAACGCGACCGATGGCACCACCCTTTTAGGGGTCCCGACTTCTGAGAGCGAATACATGGATTTTGAATATCATGACAAAACCGTTGTGATCTCTGTTGGACGGCGACTTGAAGATTACATGCTGCTCGAGAAATGCACGGGGCAGGCAGGGGATACTTATTGCATTTTTCACGAGACGATGGTAGTTAATTGTGTAGACGACGGAGAGACAGAATTTATAATCCAATTTGCCCTAGTTGACATCAACAATGAGGATCCGGTTTTTGAAGCAGAATCGTACATTTCCAACATCACTCTGCCCTGGCCTGAACGCGTTCCCCTGAACAAGGAACCGATTATCGTCACAGATGCTGATTTTAATCTGGCATTTGCCAATCTCAGTTTTTCGACAAATCTTGATGAGAAGGTTAGAATTGTACCTTCGCGATCAGAGGGACGACCATACACATACGACGTCGGCGTGTTCTTGGTGGATGGTCAGCAGTTGAAATTTGACGAATCTGTCATACAAATTATGGCAACGGACGGCGAGCACATGGCGAGCGCTTTACTCAATCTCGACATCACAGCCTTGCTTCCGCCAGAATTCTCAAGTCCGCTTTTCTCATTCGAAATTAATACCCCAATGAGCATTGGTGACGAATTCGTGCCAGAGGGCAGCAACGGTGAAAAAGGAATCAGCGCACGAGACAGCGACGGACAAGCAACTGTCGATTGGCGACGCTGGGGATGCGGCGGACTTGGTTAGCATTGACAGCGATGGCCATGTGCGATTCGAGATTGCCCCGGATTCAGCCTATTTCGCAGAGAGGAAAAATCGTGTCGCTGTGATTGAAGTCATTGCAACAGAACCAGACGGCTCAAAAGTGCCTTCGAAGTCTATCCTGATTTTGTATTCCATGCTAGAAGAGACCACCACGACCGAAGGTGAATTCTGAATTACATTCCGTCCAATACAAATTGCCCGTCTTTTTGTTAACGCTTTTCTGTAGTTGGTAAGCTAGTACTGCTGCCTCTCTGCTTTCTAAACGTATGCGCATTTGCAACTTGCAGCTCCAGACACCACCGCCAGTTGTCCTGAGCGAACGCCATGTACGGAACCCACAACGGTACCTCCGGAGCCTTGCACTACGATTGAGCCACCCGAGTGCGCCTGCCCAACGACGTCGTCGTCCACTGAAACGACCGCGACTGAGTGTCCCACCACATCAACGGAGTGCAATTGTAATTGCAATTGCAATTGCAACGGACGTTCATAACTCCGGCACATTGACATTGAACACGTTCGAGTGTCGGGAATGAAATCAAGGAACAAACAGTCACAACCAATAAACACTTTTAAACAACTTATCAACAACAATATCACACGTGACTCGCACGGCACTCACTTTAGCTCCACGAGGCCAGCTGTTTGTCTTCGGGACTGCGCCCTGTTGTAGATGTCCTTCGCCTCTTCCTTCTCCTTGACATAGGCCTCATATGTGGGGCCATCAATTTCCCTGTACATGAAATTCAATCGTATTTAGCAATTACAGGAGAGAATGCCAAGCCAAATATGCCAAACGTAAACGTCACATCACGAATTTCGAAATAAACCCAGTTTCAGGAAGCACGACTTGAAAAGCGATTTCCTGCGGCCCGTCGTCTTCATTCACGACGGTTGACGTGAAGTACGTGCAGCTCTACCGGTACTTGATGTCGGCTTGTACATTGAAGTTAGCGATCGTCAGGTCTCCATGTCCGTACAGGGATCTCTACTCTCAAAAACAAACCGGCGATTGATTGCCGACTGGGTTTTACGAATTCGAGCGAACCCTGGTTATGGTTAACATTCTCTTTGCTACGTGGTGACCGTCGGGACCTGTAAGTCCGGGCAGGTACAACGAATGCGTGCCGAGCTGGTCGAATGGCACCAGCGCCAATGATGAACAGTTAACATAATGACCTCCAATGACCAATACGAAGAGTGCAAAACTTGGGACGGCCGTATGCTTTTCGTGTCCCATGTTGAATGCAAGAGAAGAGAGCCTCCGTTTTAGCCTTCAGCTTACTTCCACTTAGACGACAACCGTGGACTGAAAACTCGCAATTCTCGTGCAGTTGGTCGTAATTAAATTGAGTTCTTTGTTGGTTGGTGCCGCCGAGATTCTGCGAATAATAATTTTCCATTAGGTTCCTTTCAAGCGCTTCAAATAGCTGAGCGCCAATAAAGATTTAATATTGCCGTTGTTATTCAGAAGGGACATAAATAGATAGGCTCTCCATCGACTTTCTTAACGCTATGCTTTTAGTGGTTCTATTCAGATGACAAACTGCACTAATTATTTCTAAACCACGGGATCAGGTCATTAATTTTACTACTACATTTACCACTACTCGCACTTCCACCCATCTTCCATTTGAGCCTTTGCTGCCTGATGGCCTACATTGCCAGTTTTGTCGTCGCCAGGGCGTAGTCTCTGCCCCAGTTGCCTTCCTCCGGTTTCGGGTACGCCACGAGCAGATTAAACACTAGCTGAGCGCAGTTGTCCAGGCTCACGAGTACAATCGTCTTCTCCAGCGTGTACAGCGAACCAGCCGAGCAGGTGAGCTTGGTGCACGACTTGCGAAACTTCTCCATGTATCTTGCCAGCCCGTCGTACCCGCGGCCCATGAAGGTCTGAGTGTCCGCGTCAAACTGTTGCAGGTATTGTTCGCTCACCAGATTCACGTTTGCTGCCGCCTCCAGTTGAGTAGTAGCCTCAAGCAGACAGCGGAAAGAGCAGGCTGGGAATACGAGGAAGATGTGAATCGGGAGATGAGTGAACCGGATTGTAGCGAAGAGCAGAGTCCCAGCAATCAGAAAGAGCAGAGATGGGAAGTAGGTCAAGTACAGGTTGAAGGCGTCGTTGATGAAGCGGGTTAGTACCTGCACGCGCCGGTAGTCCAGAACGATGCTCATGTAGTCGGCATTGGTCAGACTTCGGCCATTAGCGTACGCACTCACTCGACTGGTAAAAATTCAGCAAGTCAGTTCATAAAGCAATGCGAAAATTGGATTGACTGCAAGCAGGCAGGTCATGCGTCATTCTTGCTTTTACTTACTCTTCCTCGTTCTTCAGCATTTCGTCCTTGATCCAAGTCAGCCCGAGAAAAATGATGATCCACATGAAGGCGACGATGGTCTTCATGTCCCCGATGACAAAGTACTCCCAGACGATGTACGGCAACAGTTCCACGATGGGCACGGGTCTGTCTCCGATCCACTTGCAGGGAAGCACGAGAGAGCTCCAATACTGCGGGGCGCAGGGCATGTCGAGGAGCACGACGGCGTGTGTCGGTGGATTCCAGAACCAGAGGAACGTCGAGATGAAGATGATTGCCGAGACCCAGTCAAGCGAGTGTGTCAACTCTTTTGTGATGGTGAGCGAACGCTTTATTGCAATTGCATTTTTACCTTTTTCCTTATGCATTGCATTCAGCTCTTCGTTCTTCTCCTGCATCTTTCGCAATTCGCGCTCTGCCTCCAGGACCCGATCCCTCTCATCGAGCATCGCATTCGCAAACGCCATGACTTGCTTCGTCCGAACCATTGCCTGAACCTTGCAGAGAAACACGAGCGTGTATGCCAGCGCCCAGATTATGTTCATCACGCGAATGCGCGGAGGTGCGTCCATCTTCCTCGTCTGAAACAGCCGAGTCCACATGAAGACGGAGCCCCAGGCGGGAATGCACGATGTGCAGTAGAAAAGAAATATCCCGAGACGGCCGACTGCCTCTAGCCGCTGCGTCTTCCCGTTCCAGTTGTACGGAACGATCTTGAAGAAGCAGGATGTCTTGAGGATGGCATGAGTGCAGCAGTGAGCTTTCTCTTTGATGGTCATCTTTTCGTCAGGTATATGTTAAGTTTTATTTTTGGTTGCACAAGGTTCAGCTCAAAGACGGCAAATGTCAAAGATCAAGATACAAATGACGCTTTTGAGATCTATACGCCATAGTTTTAATACAGACAGCGCTGCCGAACATTCAGCTGGTAGTAATCGTAAGTACAGTCCACTTATTAATATTGAGGGCTATTTAATATAAATTGAAATCACGTTCCAAATCGCCTTTGAGTTTAGTCACATCGGGTATTGGGGACCAAAGTTTAATTGTCTGTGTATTTACAAACAATGTCCGGCACCTTCTTTCAAAGTAAACGTCTTGATCGTCTGGAAAGATCTTCCGTCTTTAATTGAGTTTGATAATTAAGTGGCCAAAATGGGCTCCAAGCTCCTAAATTGTGAGCCACCGCTTACTTTCAATCGAAATTACGTGCCAGTTTATTACTATCGCGTCCAGTGTGTAATTAAATGTAAGAAAACAAGGCATCAATTTAAATCAGTATTAATGCAATGATGTTGTGTGGACTTTAAAAATGTCAGACGTCAAGGATCAATGGACATCGAGTTGCCGTCCTTCACTTGACCCTCCTCACGACCGCCGTGCCGCCGTACTGTGCCGGAAGCTGGTCCGGTTTTATCGTCTGTAGCAGCGCGGCACGCCACTGCCGTTTGTCATAGCCGTAGATTTGCAGATCGCGAGCCCGGTTTGTGGGAATCACCGGGCGGAGGGACTGCATGAGTGTCTCAAACGCAGTCGGAGCTAGTCAGCAAATTAAACGTGAGTTAAATTAACCTAAATTCAGCAGATATGAAATTGACTTGATTACCGTTAATGATAACCGTCCTATTCGACGCGAACGGATAATATTCTTGATGCACCCGGACGATGTCCCTGTACGATGGGATACAGGAGAGGCAAAAGTGCTGTCGCAGATTGAACCCGTGCAGGTCGAAGACGGAGACGTACTGTGATGGACCGACTTTCCCGTTCTTTTCCCACAGCTCGAGCGCTTTCTGATAAGGAAGCTCGAAGAGGGTTCGAGCGAGGAATCGCGAGTACTTCTCAGCCTGTGCGGAGCCTGCCAGAATGAATTGGCGAGGATTCCAGCGACCGAGTGCTGCGATCATGATCGGGTGCCCGTATTTGTCCACACCGTCCAGGTTGTGTTGGAACTTTTTGTCCCATTCGCTGAAATCTTCCCTGACTGGCCCATCGAAGAGGTTTGCTCGTCTCCATTCCAGGGCCTTGATCAGCATCCGAGCGGCTTCAGGGACGTTGTAGCTTCGAGCTGCAATTTGCCAGCATTTAGTAGTATTTAATTAATGTGTGTTATTTTATCGCCCGCCTACCTTTGAGCCATGTAATTAAGAAATAGTTGGATTTCATGTAATCAGTGGTGAGGTAGTCAGCAACCTGAGAACGAAGCTACGAAAACAGTCCAATCATGAGTTATGTAAAATCAAAATTGGCTGAGTGTCTCCTTTTAATTACCTGCGTGAGTGCGGAGAGCTGCTCTTTGCTGAATTCTAGTTCGGTCCCATCCTCCTGGTCTTCCACTGTCACTTGACAATTAATCACGGATAGCTGACTGACTTGAGTCACAATTAACAGAGCGACAAACAGAAGCGCCATTGCTTTACTTGAAATTGAAAGATTTAATGCTGTAACTCAATGCGGTTTCAGTTTTACCATTAATGGATTGGTGATTCAGGGTGAGTACATTTGCAGTGAGTGATTTTGGATCACTTGACACTTGAAGGCCTTCAGTTTGAATTACAAAGTGGTCATGATTCGCAAAACAAGTTACTACTACAGTTTACATATTCTTTGATCGTATCGTATTCTTGATCGTGTAGTTCTAATTCAGGTACGCAATCTGCATTCACTCCATGGAAAGGCAAAAAAAGTAATCCAGTTAGCAGCCATTAAAAATGACGCAGACGGCCAGGTAGCTCTCGAGACTCCATAAAAAGTGGTTTGGACCCGCTCAGTACTGAGCCTTGCCTTGTGTAAATTTGTGTCTGATCTCCTCAATCTTCTCCGACTTCTCCCTGCTAATTTCGCTTGTTTTAATTGCGCATGTTGGCCACGTCATCCGCGGACGCAAATCCTGTTAAATGACCAAGGTTGTCCGGGGCCATGTCAATGATTCATGCCACTGATTGTAATTACAACACTGACCGCTGATAGCAAGAAGTGCGATCGTACGATGCAATATGAGCAAATTGCCTTTGGCTTTGGCATGAATGCAGCAGCGTAATACGAGTCAGCGAGGAAGGTCGAGTATTTCTGTATTTCCTATTAAAACAAAAACATAATGCACTCTACATTCGTATTCAAACGATGACCGGTAATTCGAGGAAGAATTCAACACTTGAAACTACAATTTACGGTAATTAACTCAACTTATTATGTCACAGTTACTTGCCATTGTCAATAAACTTTTAACTCGTATTTCCACTCTACAACGTACGTATTTCGTGTCGGGTTATTTCTGTAATTTTTACCGATAAGGATTATTGCGCATGTGGAAGTAAAATAGTGATGTTTACCGGGGTGAACTGAGTCATCCGACACCGACGCTACTACGCAGCTCAAGACAATATTTTGCATAAAGCAGCAGTCGTCGAGCTGAACTTCAACCAGTTGTCAATTAAATCTTCGAGCTTGAAGTTGCAAGCTAAACTAAAGATTGTGAAGTGAATTATACTTAGTTTCAGTGCCCGTTTCGATTCCGATTTCAACTCCAAAGCGAAATCTACGTTTGAGAGAATGGATCACATTGATTTTGGAGACTCTGACAAGACGTGCGCCATTCTCGGCAAGCCTGTAAGTAAACTGATTTTAAATTATTGCAGTTATTTGCCAATTTATTGTCTTTTGTTAGTTTTCCCTTTACAATTGCCTTTCGATGCTTTCTAATTTGGCTCTGATATTTCTGTAGATGTGGGGAAGTGGCCTTTTCCGTAAGATCATCTGGAAAAGCAAGAGTAACAAGAATACAGGATCCGGCTCTGACAACAACAAGAGAGGCTCCACTGTCAGCAACACGTCCACCGTCTCAACGACTTCCACTGCAGATTCCAATCACAATGTCAGTGACAGTGACTGTGACTTTGATTGGATTACATCACATCACGAGCAGCGTCGGGAATCAATTCTGTCACTGGCGCAAATGTCTGGTGCATTCTAAACGAGAACGAGTGGCTGACAAGCTTTAATTTCATATTGACTGATTTTTTACCATATTTTAGCATTCCGTATATTTTTATTACAAATCTGTGCATGTCGCTAACTTATCAAAATAAACTGTGACTTAAACTTCATTTCTTCAAAGATCAGGAACATCTGGTCATTGCGGTATGAGTATCCAAAGTCTTATTCGTCGTGACCTTCCTCGCCCACAGAAAATGAGGAGCCTCGCGCTGCTGACTTGAAGACCGGAGAACCATATTCATCTGCTACGGAAGGTGCTGGCAGTGGCGATGTTTCAATAGTGTACACTTGTATCTGAGCGTGGCAGGAGAATCGCATAAACAGGACCCATCTAACAAATCAGATTCCATCGTAATCATAACTATTCGTAATTAATCGACTTTTACGTTGAGTATTTACCCGAGAAGAATGGCGAGCCAGGAGGCTGCAATCAAGTACGCAAACGTGTCCGGATTCGGGAGAACAATCACAAGCGTGAACTTGATCAGATCCATTCCCTGATTTAGACTTCCCTGTACTCCGTTCAGGATCCCTCGTTGACCTTCGGCGATTGCCTCTTGAAATATTTGCGAGACGCTGAGGTCAGCCACCCAGAGCCCTAAACAAATGCGTGAAGCATTCACGACTTCAGAAAGGAAATTCTGAAACAGAAATCGAAGTTACCAAATCGGGCAGTCACGATTCCAAAAAGAAGCAGCAGCACAGAAATATTCTCGTTCCATAATTCCACGAAAGAAAATGTTGCTTGTTCATCTAAACTCGTGCTATTTCTTTCTTGACTCGAATCATAATGAACAAACGGCGAGCCAGGAGTAAAAATGGAAATGACGCAAGCCAGAAGGCAAATTGTCTCCGATCCGAATCCAATGTTTCCAGTCACCAGCTTGCCACAGAGTTTTCTCAAGTAAGGAAAGGACACGCTGCCCAGAATTCCAAACACTGAACCAGCAGCTGTAAAAATTCCGAGGTACGACTCACTGACGCCTTGACTAAGTGCGTAGCCGCGTGTGATATTGTCGAATCCGAGCACGGTCATGTACAAAAGCGACAGCGCGAGACCAGCGTCCCGAATTTGATGTCCAAAGTAGTCTGACCAGCCCCTTTTCGTTTCAGCGAATTTGTCACAGATTTTTGAGTAAATTCTTATCTTTTCTGACTTAGCTTTTACGTTTCCACTGCCACTGTCAATTTCCCGTTCAGCGTCCTGCGGCGCTTGCGCCGTTACCTCTGCCTCGAGTTTCTTTCCCAATTCAGGAAGTTGGTTATAAAGACTGATCAGCACGTAATACTCAATGAGAACAGACATGAAATTCCATCCGCCAATGAAAATCGCGCTGTACACATTCCCAGCAAATTCGACAATCTGCCCGACGATAATTGGTGACAGGATGGAAGTGGTCAAGTCGATGGTCCGCATGACGGAATTCATTCCTGCACACACATAAAACAGGTACTTTTCAGGCCCAGACAATCAGGCAATTCGTATTGTACCTGTAAACTCGTACTTGCCAGGGCTTCTTCATCACCTTGAGCCAGCACGACAATCCAGTCTTTCTCCAACGCGATTTTGGTGGCAAGCGAGCCCAAATCCGCGGCGACACCAAACAAGATTATGACACCAATGAAGATCACTTCAAGAGCACCGTTCCAAATGGGGTCTATGTCATCGGCGAATTGCAACTTGATAACGATGAGGGCGGCACATAACGCAACGGCGAGGTTTTGGATGAGCAGTGAGACTTGCGCGGCTAAACCGCACAGAAATTTATGAATCACGCATAATACGATAAGAAGAATAACAGATTGAATAATTCTTACATTCGAATTCACTTACCTCTTAAGCGCTGACTTCTGTCGATCCATTCGCCAATCACCGCTCCAAGAATAATTATCGAGATACAGCTTGTGAATCCGTAAACCGCAGTCAACTGCAACCAAAGTCACGCGTAGCACGCTTAGCTTTGGAAAGGAAGGGAAGAAGCCATGATTTGAGATCAAGTGAAGAAGTGTTCTGACCTGCAGAGACGAAGGGTCCAGATAGTACAAATAAACTCCGAGCGCGAAGGACCACATTCGATCTCCCCACGAGCTGAGAACATGGCTGACGTAAATCTTGAAGCTTGAGCCTCGCCACCATGACGCACTTCGCGTTTGCGTTTGCGTTTGTGTCGGCTCCATTTCTGCGGCGGAGTGATGGTGATGCTGGTGACGGCCGAACAGCAATGGCTGGCATTCCTCCTCCGACTGGGCACGACCTTGGCGGAGGAGCTTCAAGGCGGCGTTCGCCGTGATTGATTGAATTGATAGCAGTTGGATGGTGGCTTCAGAAACTCGCGTCACAAAGCTAATTGCTAAGTACGTACGGTTTATCAGCAGTAAATGGAAATCACGGCACGAGCGGCTGACAATCAAATGCCCGACTCGGGTATCAAGCAAGCAGTGGCAGTGGCAGTGAAGGTCTCCAAAATGAAGAGGATTTACAATACAATACCAGTGGCATCCACTTTTAATCCTACCGAACTTGAACGCATGTCTCTTATCTTTCGTTTTCAAATAGAAAACAGCATTAATTCAACCTTTGAAAACAAATGACCATTTAAACACGATATTATGACCACAGACACGACGACAAGCAACTCAAAGCCTGCGAACTGTGAGTACGCACTTTTATTCTGGGAAAAATAAAATTTTATGCATTGGCGTCAGCTTCAAAGTCATGCCGCTAACGTCGTCGTTATAAATTGCTTTACATTTAGGCCTGAATTAACTTAATTCAGATTAGGTTCCAGAATAATTTATTCGTTTAGTTGCCCATTATACCTGTTTGGACAGTTTCGAGGCGTCGTCGCGTCCAAGCCCAAAGTTGTGATATTTCTTATTGCTTGCTTTGTGTTTGGCAGCACTTTGATTAAGTTTCGGCTCAGTAAGCTCGCGAATGCCAGGCTTCATTAAAAGCTCCAGTGATAGGTGCCAGCGACAACGACAAATGAACAAATGGTCTTGCCATTGCATTGGATGGCCGAAGCACTCATTGATTTCATGCGGTTGAGTCACTTGTCAGTTCCTGAGAAATGATAATCGATGCACGCGTACTGGATCGCGCGATACTGACGGAATTGACGGCATCAGCCACAAAATAAGCCTGAACAGTTACATTCTGCATACCGTGAAGAAGTTTACTAATATGACCACGTATTTCGAAATCTCCATTCAGACGAAATGGATCACATCGATTTTGGCCACTCCGACAAGCTAACAGCCGTTTTGGGGAGCCGGGTAAGGCAATGCAATGTAAGTTCCCGCATTAAAAGATAAAATGTAGTTAGCCTCATTTAAACCCTACAGATAATTGGCAGCCCTTTGCGGGAGAAATTTAAGATGTTCCGGTTAAGGATGAAGAAGAATTACGCATCCAATTCGTTGCGAATGAGACGAGGAACGAGAAGGCATTCGACATGCAGTATGCGCCAACTTATTGGCGAGTAGCACCAAAGGAGCCTGCATCAGATTCAATGAATTTAGTCACGATCTCTCGTGCGACGTACTTCAAGTGATTAAAATAGTAATAAACGCGTGATATCGCAGTGGTCGTGATTATTATTGAGTAAACAAAACACAAACACAAAGACACAATGAAAATGCGAGCCAGTATCCAGTTTTTATCTCACTTTACATTGAACTGGCTTTTAGCTGGCTAAGCCAGCGAATAAATTGAATGCACGTGATTGTTATGTAATCATTCGCGAATTATGAATGAAGATAATATAAACTTCAAAAGCCCAGTGAGTCTCTGGGCTCTGTCAGTCTGTTAGCCGACTCTTTCATTTTTCACAATGTTGTCCACTACAGCATTGTTCGTGCTTGCCGTTCTTCTTTTCATAATTGTCTACTTCTTATTCCTTCATCACAAGCAGCCTTCGGCCAACTACCCGCCCGGTCCTCGACCGATACCCTTCGTTGGCAACATCTTCCAGATCGACTCGCTTGCCTTCTACACATTCGATGCGTTCTCCATCCTGGCCAAGCGCCATGGGCCCGTGTTCAGCATGTGGTTCGCACAGAAGCCCGGCATCGTGATCAACGACTACCGCCTGATTCGCCAAGCATTCGCCGAACTGGCCCTGAGTGGGCGCCCTGACATTCGCGCCTTCAATTTCCACGCTGGAGGGAAGAACGGAGTGCTCTGCGCCGACGGGCAAGTTTGGACGGAGCAGCGGAGATTCACCCTCCGCCACTTGCGGGATTTCGGATTCGGGAAGCACAACATGGAGACTCGGATCCTCGACGAAGTACAGGAGCTCATCGAGACCTTCAAGAAACGTGAGGGCGAGCCGGTGGAACCCAAAAGCCACTTTGGACTCGCGATTCTGAACGCGCTCTGGATCATCGTGACTGGGAATCGCTTTAATCAGGGCGACAAGGAGATGCTGGCGATTGTGCAGGAGTTCTTCAATCAGATCAACATCATTTCTGACAGCGGCCTCCTGTCCTTCGTCCCGATCATTGCGAAATTGGCTCCAGAGTGGTCGGGTTGGAATAATTTGATGCGGGCGACGAACAAGACGATTGAACTGTTTGAGAAGTCAATTCGCGAGCACGAGGCGACTCGAACTTCAGGCTCACCGAGGGATTTCATTGATACGTACTTGGATGAGATTGAAAGAAGCGAGGAGGGTTCATCTTTCTTCGGGAAAATGGGACGGAAGCAGCTGGTGGCGGTGATTGGCGACTTGTTTGCGGCGGGAGCAGAGACGACGGCCACGACGCTGCATTGGAGTGTGCTGTACTTGGCCAAGCACACGGACGTGGCGCAGAAGCTTCAGGAGGAGATCGACAGCGTTATCGGGCGAAGTCGAATGCCATCGCTGGCGGACAGGCCAAAGTAAGTAAAGTAGTCGTGCTGTCGCGGCTAATTTAACTGTGCTTTGTGTCAATGTAACATATTTTTGACGAGTTCTTCCCTTTCAGAATGCCGTACACCGAAGCTCTGATGTACGAAGTGCTTCGGCAGTCCTCCATCGTGTCACTCGGCCTTTTCCATACAACCGTAGCCGACACAAAGTTCAATGGCTTTGACATTCCGAAGGACACGCTCATCATTCCAAACTTCTACCACGTGCATCACGACGCTGAGACGTGGGGCGACCCGGAAAACTTCCGCCCAGAGCGATTTCTGAGCAGGGACGACACCGGAAAGCTGATTGTCCAGAAACACGAGGCGCTGATGCCCTTCTCCACTGGAAAACGCCAGTGTCTTGGCGAGACGCTGGCTCGTGACGAATTCTTCCTGTTTCTGACAAGTATTTACCAGCGATTTGACGTTATGCTGGACGAAGCGAGCAAAGATGTGAGTATGAAACCGATGAAAACGTTTTTATTGTCACCGCATAGATACAATGTGATAATGTCCGAGAGACGATAAGAAATAAAAATAAAGCCACACGTTCATTGGTTAATGATTACTGATTGAATTTAAAAACGCGTTCAAATTGTTCAAGCGTATATATTTTGTTGGGCTTGACCTTGCTGAGTCTGGCCTTGAAATGTTTCTCGTCTTCGCCACCATCGAAATCAGGAAGGACAGAACGAATATCACGAAAACCTTCCACTTCGTCTTCGAAAGTCCTCCGCATGTGTCGAGGCTCGCGTGGTGTATTCTCAGAATCAGGCGAAGGCGACTCAGGTGACGGCGTAACGGAAGCAATTTGAAGTTGGGTTTCTTGCTTTTGGCTGGCTTCTTTGGTGGCGTTCTTCTTCCCTTCCGCCGATATCATGACCAGTCTCTCAAATTCACCAGGTTCTCTGTGAGCCTTCTTTTCCTCAGTCATATCGAATCCACCTTTTCCATCGACAAAGAGAGTTGGGTTCCATTTCGCACCCACAAACAGTGTCTGTGCACTGCGCTTCGCAAGGCTTTCCTCCATGGACGGATCGACCTCAATCTCGCCTGCCTCGATCTTCTTCAGTCTCCGGATCAGACGCTCGTCGTGTGTAACGATTTCTTTGTCAGTGCGTAGCTGAAGTTTGGAGCGAAGGAACTTCTCCGCCCCGGTGACGGTGATCGGGAATGCCTCGGCAATCATCTCCGCCGTCCACTGTTCATTAGAATGCAGGTATCGAATTTTCTCCTTCTCGGCGTAAGTCAGCAGGCTGATCTCCTTTTCCGCTTGGAGAAACTCCTTGTAATGCTTCCGCGTTGCAGCCAGCCGTCGCGTTTTATTGTACAAGGCTCGCTTCTCCCTAATTCACAGAACCACAACTTTGATTATGATTGACTAACCCACGTAAATTAAAACCCAGAGTTAATTTTCGTGACTTACATCTGGTAGATGTCATATTGGGAACTCATTGAATTCATGTCAGGCTCCAAACCGTCATCATTCAAGTTCTCGATGTCTCGCTTCAGGTCGGGATCCAGCGGGTCATCTAGGCGGCGAATGGATTGTGGGGCGATGTTGCTGGCCTTCAACTCGTCTACTGTCATCCTCGGCATCTTCCTCCCGGTAGTTGTGACATCTGCGTTGCATTCATAAAAGTCACCCAGAGTAAATTAATTTAGAGCCTGACTTGGACCAATTTGGCCGATGGACGTGAAACCTTGGACCGGACCTACCCAACGGCTCGAGATTCATCTCCGGCGGTCGCCGCCTTGGAGCCTGGCGTGCGTAGTTCCTTGTAGTAATCATCGTACTGAATGGCCCATTGTTGCTGACGCCGATTTGCGCTTGAATCGCTTTACATTGCTGACAATTACGGGTCCACGAGTGAGCAATTCGAAGTAAATGTAGCTGGTTAATTAAGTTATCTGTTGCATTTCGGAGCATACTTCCAGAACGCTTATTGCTCCTGCTTTTGACTTACACTTCTTAGCTTATGATAATTAATTACTTCGCTGACTGGAGTTTTCGAGTTGAACGCATCACGAAATGCTCACATGCACGAAATCAGAATCGGAATCCTTGCGAATCGCGCCGGTTGCATCCTTCGTAATTCGGCAAATAACCCGTCTCATGTTTCAAGTCGGCTTAGAATCTCCGTTGTGTGTGAACAGTCGAGCGTTAGTGAATTGTCGGGATTTAATTTAACTAGTGGTTCATTGCTCTACAGCTATACTTCAGAGGAAATTGAGTCGAGGATGCCCGAAATCCAAGTTACTCCCTTGGGTAAGTTGCCATTCGCACACTCTTCAGTCATTGTCAATCCATGCGTGCGATTAACCTTAAGCACAATCTTAACTTCATGATCCTGATAATGATTAGGTGCTGGGCAAGATGTTGGCCGTAGTTGCATCATGTTGCACATCGGAGGCAAGACAGTTATGTTGGATTGTGGAATGCACATGGGCTTCAATGACGAGGTAACAAGACTAATAAAACTATAGCCTGATACAATAAGCGAAGGTAAAGGCAATTTGCTAACTGTGTCACTCTTTGACTGACAGCGGAAATTTCCTGACTTTACAACTTTGATCGACGACAAGACAAGTCTCACAGATGTGATTGACTGCATTATCATTTCACACTTCCACCTGGATCACTGTGGAGCCCTTGTAAGTGCGAAGTAACAAGCTTTGTGGCATGTACTGGAAAAGAGAACTAAACTTTCCATTTTCGCTTAATCTCTTTCAGCCCTACATGACCGAAATGATCGGTTACACGGGTCCAATTTACATGACTCACCCGACAAAGGCGATCTGTCCGATTCTGCTGGAAGACATGCGGAAGGTGATGGTGGAACGGAAGGGCGAGACTAATTTCTTCACATCCAACATGATCAAAGACTGCATGAAGAAGGTTATCGCAGTCAATCTGCATCAGACGCTGATGGTCGATGACGAGCTCGAAATCAAGGCGTACTATGCAGGACACGTGCTTGGAGCTGCGATGTTCAGTATTCGGGTGGGACAAGAATCAGTTGTTTACACTGGCGACTACAACATGACTCCAGACAGGCATTTGGGAGCTGCATGGATTGATCGTTGTCGGCCAGACCTCCTCATCACTGAATCGACGTACGCGACTACGATCCGGGACTCCAAACGCTGTCGAGAACGCGATTTCCTCAAGAAAGTCCACGATTGCATTGAAAAAGGAGGCAAGGTTCTAATTCCCGTATTTGCTTTGGGCCGAGCTCAAGAACTGTGCATTCTGCTCGAGACGTACTGGGAACGCATGAACCTAAAGGTGCCGATTTTCTTCGCGGCGGGGTTGACAGAGCGTGCGAATAATTACTACAAAATGTTTATCACGTGGACGAATCAAAAGATAAAGAAGACGTTTGTGCAGCGCAACATGTTTGAATTCAACCACATCAAACCGTTTGACAAAGCCTGGATCGACAATCCTGGCGCGATGGTCGTGTTCGCAACGCCGGGCATGCTGCACGCAGGTCTGTCGTTGCAGATCTTTAAGAAGTGGGCGCCAAACGAGAACAATATGGTTATCATGCCTGGCTACTGCGTGAACGGGACCGTGGGCCAGAAGATCCTGAGCGGGCACAAAAAGGTGGAGCTGGACAACGGGCAGGTGGTTGACGTCAAAATGAGTGTGCAGTACATGAGTTTCTCGGCGCATGCCGACGCAAAGGGAATCATGCAGCTGATTCACTACTGCCAGCCGAAGAACGTGTTGCTGGTGCACGGCGAAGCGGTCAAGATGGAGTTCCTCAAGCAGAAAATTAACCAAGAATTCGACATTCAATGCTACATGCCAGCGAACGGTGAAACTTGCAAGATTACAACCACGCCCGACATTCCAGTTTCGATCTCAATGTCGCTCGTGAAGCAGGTCGAAGCCGAATACGACCTCCAGCCGCCTGACACCAAACGACAGCGTCTCGTGCATGGCGTGCTGCTCATCAAGGATCAGACCATGAAAATCGTGGACGTCGCCACCGCGTCGGCTGAACTCGGCATTCCTCGTCACGTGCTCCGGTTCACAGAGAAATTCGTTCTGAGGGAGTTTGGAACCATTTCGCGCATGACGGACAAGATCACTCAACTACTCCGAACAAGACTGGTCGACCTTTCAATCGAGGCTCCTTCGGACATGGAAGTCATCGTGGAGAAGGGCAGAGTCGTCGTCGGGATTTGTCAAGTGCTCAAAAGCGATACGGAGAAGGAGATTTCCGTCACCTGGTCAGTCGAGGTATGAACCGGTGGTAAATCTATGTCTAAATACTAATTAGTATTACTCGGATTGACAATGCCTCTTGATTTGCAGGACGATGAACTTGGATCGTATGTATTCGCTTTATTACAAACCATCGGAAAATAAAAAGTAATTCAATTATTGAGTAAAGGCACCGAAGTTTACGGAAGTTGTTCCACAACCACGTCAGGCATCACATGATTGATTTGCCCACAGCAAAACGATTGGTTCGTGTCCACTCGATCACAGAGGAAGCCACAGTGCTGCAGGTAGAATAGGCCGTTCTCCATTCCACCTGCGTAGTCCTTTCTGCACTCCTTCGACGTGTCGTCTCCAGTGAAATGAGCTTGGTTCACCGGCACCCAATTCCCTCGCGTCGTCCGAGCCCACTGATTTCCAAAGTAGACTTTACGGGGAACGTGGCCCATGTCCGGCTCAAAGTTCTCGGCAAAAGAGTACAGTCCTGTCAGGTAAGTGCAGGCGGACACTTTCGGCTTGCAGAAAGAGGCAATGAGCTGCCATTGGCCGTGGTGCTGGTCAGGACTCCAGAACCAGGCTGTGAACTTCGTCGATGTGTTCTCGGTTTCTTCTGGCACTCCACGCACCAGGAACTTGTATTTGTTCCCTGCTCGCCAGTCGTAGCGAAGAAATGATTGCTGTCCGGATCCTTCGCACCCAAATGGCTGAGCGTGCACGGCCTCTCCTTTTTTCAGCAGCTGCACTTTGTACTCTGGTGGAATGCTGTCAGGACAATCCGTCTCGAACGCCGACCAAATGGAGAACAGGACACGGCGCTCCGTCGGGGAATTGACTTGGATTCCAAAGTAGCCGCCGTTGAACCCAATTGCGCAGAAGTACGCGCCAAGGACGTCTTGACCCGGCGGGACGATCACTTCGTTGTAAAAGTACTCGACGGGCTCGTTGCTTGGAACTGGCACCATGTAGTGTAGGTGCACGGACGGGCCACGACGGCCGAAATGGAAGCTGAAAGCCGAATCGACATAACTTAGCTTTAGCTTAACCGGTGCCAGATTCTGACTTTGGCCAGGCCCAGAACCCACACGGAGATTCGATACAATGCCGTGTGACACGTCAGCAAAGAAGCCCGCCGTATTCTCGATTCCTTGGAGGTCGATCTGGACGTGATGCTGGCACTGACATTTGTCCAACGGCACACGAAATTGGCCGACTGGGATCACGTGCGGCCTGTCACCGGATATGTGAATGAGGTACTCTTGACTTTGACTATCTTGACCTTGACCTTGCTTCAACGAGACCCGAATCATGCTTTGTCCACCGCGGGCGACGTACAGCCTCAGCCCAAAGTCAAATGTGACCTCGCGAGGGTATTGTGCCTGCTCTGCTCCCGCTGCGTGGACGTGGAACATGAGGCTGCAGACACTGCCCGAATCCATCCAGTTGGCGAGGCCGGCGTCCGTGATGACTTCAGGCGCATTCGGGCTCTGCCGATGCGTGACGTACGCGTTACCACCGAAGGGAATCTCGTACGTTGTGGTGCCAGCTGCAGCTGCCATTTTGGCAATTTTGGGGTACAATCACAGACCTGAATAAATTAAAGCTTAGAGGTTGAACACGGATGTCACAGATTGCGATTATGTGCGCGCGCCTGGGAAAAATTCCAGCTGCTGCTTCTGCTGCTGGAGACGTCACATTTCATAATTCGAGTCACGCTCATTTCAGGTGATTCGTAGCAAATCACGTATCGTGTTTGCCAGTTGAACAAAGACCCTAAACCCAATCGTATTCCTAAGTCGTAAATCTGCAATTTGTGAGTGAGATCGACTTTGACTTTGAATTTACTGGAGATTAAAAGTTAATTGGCTGATGATGATGATATCCATTACATTTCCGGCTCAACTACCTGAACGCCATCAAATTAAGCGCAGTGCAGAAGAGGAAGACGAATTGACTTGCGAAGAGCAATTACATGCATGTTTCATTTCAAAGGACTAATTTACGATTTTTTCCTCAAATTCTGGTTCTCAAATCTCGATTCAAGGTCTCCAGAACCGTCATAACTCATAGTCATAATTCTCAAAATGATAATTGATGTTAATTTTTCAGAAACTATGAAGATTGACTTGAATACTGAATGAGTTCCAAAAACCACAATTCGCTTCTGAGCCTTTTCATCGTGCTTAAGTCTTAAATAGAAATAATAGTAATTCATTTTTAATGGCACACGAGACCCTTGCATGAGAGGTGGGAAAGAGTGGGAGAATGAGATGAGATAGCAATCGGCAATTAGCAGAAGAATAATGCGATCCTTTTGGAGCAGCATGGAATAAATCCAGAGCCAGCGCCAGTCCGATGATCTCATTTCCGAATTCGACGTTGCTGCCGGCTGCACGATGCAAAAAACTGTGACTCACTTCCTGAGATTCCCGCCGCTGCTGGCGGTCTTCGTGTTCATGATTCTGGCTGTGACCGTGACCGTGACAGTATCCGCTTTCGAGGTGGACTCGACCGCCGGCTTTTTGCTTCACCCCGTCCTCTGTTCCGAAGGCCAAGAGAATTGTGGGCTCTGGCACTGCTACGTGCCGGGGGGAGACGAAGTCTGCTACCACAATCGGGCGCTGTGCAACGCAACGCGCGGGGAGCTGCCATGTGGGTTTCGGTGCTACGATCCGGCAGCAGCAGGGCGTGGGCAGCAGTGCATCCGGGCCGGAGGCTGGGAGTACATCTGCGAGCAGGGGCAGGTCGTATGCGGGACGAAATGCTATACGGTTTTCAAGAATGCATACAAGACGAAGCAACAACAGCAACAACGCTGCTTGGAGACACCCTTCGGCCATTACATGTGTGGGGCGGAGGAGGAGGCGTGCGGGAGTTGGGGCTGCTTCTCACCAGATCAGTACAAGTGCTTCGAGGACGTGGACCTCCTCTGCGAGCATGGGCAGGTGCCCTGTGGCACCTTCGACTGCTACGACCCGGGTTCTCAGACGGAGGTATGCACGGTGCAAGGCTATTTGATCAACATCGACATCATCGCTCCAAAGCCTGAATCCGGGAACAAGACACATGATAAGTAGTATAAACCGCAATACATTACGTGTGGCGAGAACGGGAATAGGATTGATTGCTGATTGCTAAATAAAATTACTTATTCTTAATTCCAGATCAGCTTCGCCTAGCCTAAGCCTAAAACTTCCGTCGAATGACGTTGGCTCGTTATTTTTTGTTGACCTGATACAGAACCAGAAATGACAGCATCAGCAGGCCAGTTTGCCAATATCCATTGTCAAGTCAAGTCGAGTCAAGTCCAATTAAATTGACAAAGGCATAGAAAAAGTTGTCGCAACTCGCAATTGCGCTGCAACTTCCTCAGGTAGACAACTTCAGCTTATTTGTAGATTCGCAGACCTTCCCTATTATTGCATGCACTCGTCCATAAAGTAAACTGGAATTGCACGAGAGAATATCGCATTTTCTCACAGTTCGGTCGAGCAACTTAACATTTACAAAGTTAATTGTCCGTTGCGTCGAAAAACAACTTTTTTCTGCTGTACTTGCCTGATTTATGGTAGTTTTGCTTCTAGCTTCTGGACTGCCAAAAGATTACATTGATCTTTCTCTGGCTTGGCCTTCAGCAGACAGACACGCGTGGCAATTAAATGGCTGCACAAGCACAACCAAGTTGGTGGTTAATGAAGAAAAACGAAACGACAATAACGTGACCTTGTAACATAAGAATGATCATAAAATAATCCCATTAAAAGCACGGATTTCTTGTGGCTGGTTCATTGTCTCGGACATCGCCGAACGGGAAACATCGAAACATGGTCATGGCCCAACATCTCCGCTCGAGTTCGAGTTCGTTATCCGTTTTCTTGTCATCGTGTCTGGTCGTTTTGTTGCTCGCGGTCGCAGTCGACCCGACAGCAGTGCGCGGCGACGAGGATCGGTTGACACCGGAAGAGGTGGAACTCGTGGGGCGCTTTCGAGAAGTTGTCAAGGATCTGACGTACAAGGAGTGGATGACCACGGACGATTATTTGGTGCGATGGCTCCGGGTTCGCAACAATAACCTGCAGTCTGCGCGGGATCTGCTTGCAAATGTAAGCCAAAAGCCACCTAGCAATAACAATCTTGAATCTTCGGACGATGGACGATTCTGATGTCAATTTTCGTTTTCATAGGCAATTGAGTGGCGAAAGAAAAATGGGATCGACAACATTCTCGCCGAAGACCTGTCCGAGATTGACTCCGAGCTTCAAGTGATGTTTGAGGGCGAAGACAAACAAGGCCGACCTCTGCTTATGTTGAACGTCGGGTCACTCGATGTCCGCAAGCTGGCCATTAGCGGGCGCACCAAGAAACTGCTGCGTTATTACGTGCAGTGCCTCGAGATGGCTGAGAACGTGCTTCGTGACTTGAGTTCGGAGGAGGGGTCCACCGGAAATAGGACGAAAATTTACATCGTCATCGATCTACACGGATTTAATCTGAGACAGCACGCGTGTTCGCAGTGCATTCCGTTCCTGCTCAACGCGCTCCAAATCTACGAGTCGTACTACCCGGACAGAGCCCACAGACTGTACGGAATCAACGTCCCGCGCGTGTTCATGCCGGTGTACGAGCTGGTGCGGCCGTTTGTGAGCCAAACGACACGAAATGCACTCGAGTTGTATGACAGCAATGCTGAACGCTGGAAGAAAGTGCTGCGGAACGAGATAGCAGTCGATCAGCTGCCAAAGCAGTACGGCGGCGAGCGGATAGTGTACAGCAGGACGATTGGCGAGCTGAAGAAACGGAATCCGTACATCAAAGCAGTGTTCGATCGAGCTGCAGCTGAAGCTGATAAGCAAAAGACAACAGAATAAACCAGTCATCGGGCTGGAGCTCCTGAGCAAGAACAAAGTTCGCATGAAAAACAACTTTTTTGCTCAATTATCTTACCCAATGAGTTCTAGATCATTAAATATTCCTTTCCAGCAGTGCTGTAAGTACGAAAATATTTAATCAGATGCTATCTTGTTGTTGTCGTTCGTGCAATTGTACTAAAGTTCAAGTAAATATCGCGTAGATTGCTGCTGCTGCAGGGCTGTTGGGAATCTTGAGCTGAATCTTCTCAGTACGTCTTTTGTGCGCAAAAGCGATTGAAGTCGAGCAGCAGGCTCCTTTGTCTTGTCATTGCACCCGGGGAAGATTATAGTTTAGTTGACGTAACATGTAACTTGTTTCAAAGTCACGTAATTTTGCTTCGTTGCAGTCATGCAGAAAAGTTGGGATCTAGACTGGAGAATGATGACATGATTCCCATCCATAAAGAGTTCAGACCCCAGTCAAAAGTTTGCTCACAGTCGTTATTAGAATCGTGTCCTAGTTGGAACAAACCTGTTTTGCTGTTTCAGCTTGATACTTTGTTGCAAGTTGCAATGAATCTTGCATCCGTAATTGTCTCTGTGTTCGTTTTGTATCTTTCCATCAGCCATGTGCATTGTGAAGGGGATGCGGTCACTGAGGAGGAGGAGAAGCTCGTCGCCCAGCTGCGGCCACTTGTCGCCAACTTCCTTTACAAGGATTACATGAACAAAACTTCGTACTTGGCCCGATTTCTGCGGGTTCGGGAAAATGACGTGGGGCGGGCCCGTGATTTGGTCAAGGAGCTGATGATTTGGCGCAAGAAGGAGAAAGTGGACACAATTTTGACGGAGGACTTCAGCGCCATCGAAAAGCTCATCCCTGTAGTGTTTGAAGGAACCGACAAATACGGACGACCGCTCGCAATGTTAAACGTCGGAGTCGTGGATATACGCAAGATCGTGCTTAGTGGCCAGGTTGAGACATTCTTGCGGTTTTTCTTGGCTGTGTTGGAGCTGATGGAAGCTACGGCGAGAGAAGTACAGGTTGATCGACCGAACGTTACGAGGGCATACTTGATCATTGACTTGGCTAACTTCAATCTGAGGCAGCATTGGTGCTCGCAGTGTATCCAGTTTATTCCTTACGTCTTCAATACATACGAGAATTACTATCCAGATCGATTCCACAGGGTAGTATTCTTAAATAGTAAGTAACTACCTGATTTCTTGTGCGACGAGAGTGATTCCAGCAATGCGTCTTCGTTTTCCAGCTCCGCGTGCCTTCATCCCCATCTTCGAGCTAGCTCGACCCTTCCTGTCGGCGCCTTCACGGAGGGCGGTGCGTCTACTCGATTACAACCAGGAGAATTGGAAGAAAGCACTGAGGGAAGACATTGAAGAGGATCAGCTCCCGATCTTGTATGGAGGAACAAAAAAGACGCAGGCAAAGACGTTGTCTTATTACAGGAAACACGACAAGTACTTGAACGGAGCATTTGAGAGCGCGGAGGAGGAGCTCAAAAAAATGAAAATGAAGACAGGAAATTAACGACCAGGAACAACGCTGAAGGGAATTCCGAAGTGCAATAATAAATAGTACCGAACCACTTTAATATGAAATGACAAGAACCTTAATAAGCACGGAGAGATTGTACAGCAATAAAACTGATAATGCCAGCTAACAACTCAAATGGCGACCACTGGCTATCTCATAAGCTGCGAACTTATAATTTGGGCATTTTCTTAAAACTTCATTGGCGTGGAGTTGTCTCAATTTCTGAAGCTAGTGTGCATTACAAAAATGACTCATAAGAAGCGTTGAACTTTGAATTTCGTCATTCATTCATTCCCTGCACTTCAAACTTTGATGTTGTGTTTACGGAATGGGAACTAATCAGACTAATGTTATAAGCACGAGAGTCGAGGATCCAGATTCAAGACGTAAAAATATTCAATTTTAGTTATGAGCATTGAACATTAAGAACTGAACGACCAATCGACTGACTGAATCTTCATTTGCACCTTCGCTTCGATCAGAATCGAGTCGGAGATTGGAACCTAGGAGTTAAGAGAAAGGTAACACGAAGATTAAATGGGCATTAAGGGAAGAAATTCGTTGATAAATATGAAGGGGAGGAAGGCCTAAGGTGCAGTGCAGAATTCTAGAATTCTTCTTGTGTTATTTGTACAGTTCCGACAAGGGTAGAAGTGACAATGATACCCAAAAGAAGCATTTTCGTGGCGTGCATACTATTTACCTTGTTCGTCGTATTCTTGGAGTCCCGACCAACGCCTGCAGCTGCGCCAAACCCGGAGCCTGACCCGGCAAAATGTCATCATCTCAGCAAGTTTCGGAAGCTCCGAAAGAAAAGACTGGACTGTGAGAGAGAAGTGCAACAACAGCAAAATGACATTGAGGCCAAGGTCATGGCGTCAACGACGGAGCCTGCCTCCTCAACCGCAACAAGTGAGCCAAATGAGAACCTCCCAAAGCCAAATCTTCGCGCAAGTGAGTTTTATGGCGCAGGAACCTCAGCGAAGCAGATTCATGGAATCCTGCTGTTGGTCATCGTGATCGTGATCGTGCTTGTCTTTCTGATGGTCCCAATTGTGTCACTTGCGCCTTGTTGTTAATTTTGTAACCTAGCCTAAGCCACGTAGTTGTTATTGTTGGTATGTGAGTTATGTGATATTTTCAGACTAGAACGCAAATTGATTGTTTAACGTTTATTACGCGAATTAAATAGAGTACAATTTTGCGAATTCAATTAGTGCTTGCGCTTCGATTTCCCAGCTTTGGGCTTGGTAGCCTCTGGCACACTGACTTGACCCTCTTGTATTTCGTCCTTCAGCTCCGACTCTTGAATTTTGTTGCCAAAATCCAGGTACAGCATCAAATCTCGGACTTGCTCCTTCAGCTCCTCGATTTCGGTCTCCTGAGCTCGCATCTTGGTCTCGTTCTCTGAAATTATGGCCAGCCACCTGTCCCGGTCTTTTCGTAGGCATTCGTTGGCCGTGGTTTCATTCTGCAGCTGTGACGTGAGGCTCTCAACCTTTTTGGTAAGCTTAGCACAATGTCGGCTCATTTTCTCGTTCTCTGACTGTAAATGCGAAATTTTTGAATCACGTTCGTTTCTCTGCTGCTCCAATTCCGAAATCTTGGCGTTCATGGCTTCAGTCCCCTTCTTCATTTCCTGCTCCAAAGTTCCGAGCTTCTGCTCAAAGTATTTGCGCTGGGCATCCAGTTGACTAGTAAGCAAGTGCGTGAACTCCAGCTGGATGGAGTCGATCTTTTCCTCTTCTTCGGCGTACAAACTCATTTTTTCACCCGACTCGTCCACGTAGTAATCGCTTTCATCATCAAACAAGTCCAGGCCAGTGTCGGTTTGCTCGGACGTTGGCGGCTGCGGTTCGTTTCCAGTTCTAGGCGGGTTTTGCTGCTGACGACGGCGAGTTCTTCTGTACCGGGCTGATGTGCCACCGCTCACTTCGACTAGTTTCCCGTCGCCCTTATTCTGGAGAAGTCGGTGCACAAACGTGTCCCCAACATAGTCCCACACACGATTGTTATCCGGCTGAATTGCGTAGCAATGCTCAGTCTCACAAAAGTGTTTGTAGGCATGACCTTGAACGTAGCGACCGCAGCCAACGTGCCCACAAATCAGGCAAATCCAGAGTGACTCGGTAGACTCACATTCGCAGCATTGATTGTTCGCCACCATTTCTGGAGTCTGCACGTAGCGACAGACTGGGCAGCTCGAATCGCTCCATTTCGCCAGACAATTTGTGTGAAACGTGTGATTGCAGAGGACAGTCAGAATGCCGTCAACAGACTCGTCCATGCGCTCCAAACAGACAGGACAGGTCGGAAGTTCAGTGTGCCCGGATACGGGAAGGCCAGCTATGGATTCTTCCCCAGAACGAATTGTTTCTACTCGAGAAACGTACGCCAGTTTGCAGACATCATCCTCAAAGGAATTGAATGGAGTTCCGTTATTCTCCTTGTAAAACATGTCAGCCGCCTTCTGGGTCTTGAACTTTAGAAGTGACATGTACTGATTGGGGAGTGTATCCCGAATTATCTTGATGTGCTCCAGATCGGCTTGAAACGGTGCGACGTATAGAATTAAGTCACGGCATTCAATGGTCGAAGGAACGGATAACATGCAAAGCATCTCGCTGCGAGGAGATTCACCCTTGCCGAAGGCTGATACTTCACTGTAAATAAATTAATTTAATTAAACCGTAATCCTTAGTTTACTCCATCAACGTCTTCAAAACTCAAGGCAAACTCTCACTTGTCCTTGTGTAGATGAAGAATCCCTTTGGTCAGCTCCACAAATGGGTTCCCCGATACAAAATTCTTAGTTTCTATTCCTCCTGCACCTCCGCCTGTCCTTGGTGAACTGGATAGAACTTCCACTGGTGGATCATTCCCCGATTTTAATTGATCCGGGCGAGCCTCAGGTCCTCCTTCTCCCTGTGACTTCTCGGAATCTTTCCTAGGTCTCTTCAGAGAATCCTTAGGTTGTGAAGCTGACATTGCCTTCGAGTTGGGGGCTGGTAAGGGCGTTGAGTAGGTTTCAATTGCAAAGGTCCTAGTTCCTCGCTGTCCTCTAATGGTAGACTGGCCACCAGTCACCTTGACTGGCTCACCTTTACCCTTCTTCTTAATCAACTCAGGATATTTGGATGCTGAAAGTAGGAGAATTTCATGCGAATCAACAAGTCAGCACTCGGAAGTTGTTACAGCAAGTAAATACTTACATTTAAATGACAATGAAGGTAGTGAAGCTTCAGGATCAGTAACTTCCAGTATTATGACGCAATGTGAGATTAAAGACATTAGGAAGGGAGTGAGAATCTGCAAGAACCGTCAGCGGCCGCGGTGCCACCAACGAACCTGTTCAATAATCAGTAGCAGACGGCAATTAAGATTAGGATTACTTTTACATGCATTTCAAAATCTCAACGAATGCAACGAACCTCAACATGAACGTATTTATGTATGTACGTCGCTTCCTATCGAATCTTCCACAAATCACATGCGATGCGATGTTATAAAAATTCAAGAATTTATCAGTCAACTTAACTAAACGAAACCGAATTTTAATTGGTGATTTATTAATTCGTAAGTGTGCGTGTGTAGTAAAGCAAATGAGTTTAAGGTTCAGTTTACTGTCAAGTTGCAACAAATGTATGAGAAACCCGAATGACGTTGTAAAATATGAAAATCGTTCGTATTTACCCACACTTTCATGTTTTAGATTGGAATCACGTTGCGTTTGTTCGAGTCTCAGCGTTCAGTTTCAGTGGATTGAGTGGATGAAAAAAAAATGAGCAGGATTTTCTGAAATAGGTAAATCACTGGACCCACCTAGTCACCCGAATTCGCTGAAGCTTCATCAGTCGTTAGATCTAAGCTGTGCTAACGAGGTTCAGAACTTGAATTTTGAAAATTTGCACTTGGCTCCTCCTGGGGCTTGGTCGAAGTCGAAAATTCGACCAACTTTAAACATCATTATCTCCGCGGGATATTGTCGTAAACGATTGCGGTTTTCAGTATCGGATAGTTCTGAGCAATCCCGAGATGCTTTTTTAATCAAAAAGATGGATTCTGCTCCGTTGACCTTAAATTTTGGGCCTTATCGTGTCAATTATTATATGCCACACCTATCCAAACCAGAAGTAGTGCCAGTAAGCCAATTTAGTTCACATATGGATAATGCCCGTTATTGGGGACTCCACACATGTTGGATCCGAACGCGACTCGAATGTAGCCGCTCTCGCCCCAGAGTGTCCCAGTGATTCTTGATGATCCAGTAGTTGCCCTGCGAGTAGGCGATGGCCATGACGAGGACGCAGTGGTCAGTGTACTGGTAGCAGCCTGGCTCTGGCTCCTTCGATGGTTCCAGTCTGGAATTAAAAACGATATCGTCATCGTCAAATATTCGTCGTCTGATATATTGCTTATTAACTATTAACTTTACCGCACCGTGGAGAACGCCCAGCAGCTGCCGCAAGCACCTTGGCTTTTCACAGGTGTGACAGCTTCATAATTTCTCCAGTCGAGACTGGCTCCTTGACGGGTACTGATCGAATGTCTTTATCGGGTCAACGATTGAGTCGATTGATTGAAATTCTTGTCAACTAGCTCAAGCTGAATTACGCTGTGGTGGGGTTGTGTGTCAAGTCGATGGCTGTGGACAGGAGCGAGACACGCGCAAATACAGAGTGTCAATCCGCCAAACGGTGTCAACAATATGGTCATGATCACAATGAAGTACGTGGCCACGAATTTATTGCAGATTGGGGAACGATTTTCCAGGCTCTAGAAATTCCAAGCGTCGTCATTTCCAAACTAATTTCGAATTCTGTAAGCACCCTCTCAAAGCTTATCAAGACTTATAAGTTAAAATGCGATTAGGCTACGTATAATGGAGTTCCTGGATATGAGTTGGACGATCCACATTTGTTTCTTGAAAAGTTTTTTACGGTGCGGCTCAGAGCTTCGTTCGAGTGTTCATTCCTTCTCCACTTCTCCTCCAATTCATTCCTGTTTTCTTTACCACACCAGCATCGGTCAAAGACTAACAAACTGTCCACATGCTTTAATTAGCAACATTCAGGTACAGCGCTCATTCGTACCAGAATCATCTGTCCAGCAGATCGTGTCAAATTAGAACCGCTGTCGCACTTTAATAGTTTTAACCTCTCAAGGCTTAACCAAGAATTAATAAGTTGAGACGCAATTAGCCAACGCACTCGCCGTCGCACTTGAGCATTTTCAACTTTCTGACTTTCTCTGAAAGTTCGAGAGTTCTTCCTTTCACGGCTTTCGTTTTCTTGAGTCAGATGGTTTGTGACTTCGGGCTTAAATGGTTAACCCATGGAAAGATCTAAAGCTGGCAAAGTCAGGAATCAGGAACTCAGGCAAGGGCTGAAGAAGAATCTTCTTCTACGCCTACATTAATTAGCACCATATGAAACAATTTTACCCATACTTCTAATATCTGCATGTATCGGTCCACGGCCTGCAAACCATCCGCCTCCAATTCATTAAGGAAGTTTGAAGAAGGCGAACCTTGACATCTTGACATGAAGGATGAAAGCATTTTCAAGCAAAATGGGGCCATAAAGTTAAGACAAGAGTCAGGCGGAAAGAATTGCCACTTGACTAGAAATTTATTGGAAAAATTTCCTCTTTGCAGAAATAGAAATTAGAAGCGGTGAAGCACACTTCAAAGAAATTCAATTTCTTTTTATTTGCTCTGCGTTATTGAATAAATTGTTTCGCGTTGACTTCCCGTTTCAAGGCTTTTCCTGCCGTCTTCGTCGAACGCAAAAGCAAATGCAAAGCAAAGGTCAAGATGTTATCATATTTTTAATGTAGGACTCTTTGGATTCAACCAGAACTCAGCAGCATCAAGCGTTCTCAACTCGCACTCGATTGGAGATCAAGATTCCAGATTCTCCTTCACGAATTCACGACGCGATTCATGATCTTTTTTGCTCTCCGTTGTTCTGCATGCAAAGTGATGGAAAATCAATGACTGCCTGGCCAGATTCGATGGGATAAGGCTCTAGTCTTCAAAATCTGAGGCAGAGGCAAAGGAAACGATTCACTTTGATTTTGTACTCGGAGCACGCGTCGTCCCGCACTCCGCTTAATGGAATATTCACTCAGGCTTTGAATGCCATTAGCATCGCATTAGACATTGGATCGTGAAGGTGTTCGATGTTGACATTTCCTGTTGCTTGTGCTCTTACTATTACTCTGATCCTGTTGTTCGCCTGTCATCGCTGCTAGCTGGTGTCAGGCGTCATGTCTGTCACAGTCCATTGCTATCGCCTGCTCTGGGCGACGATAAAGATGACGATGACAGTAACGAGCGTAACAGGAAGTAGAGCGTGTGAAATAAACACGAATTGGCAAAGGCGAAGGTGATGGTGAGTGTGAGTGTGCGAATATATTCCACGAAAGGTGAAAATGAAAATGCATCTCAATAATTGTAATCTCTTTATTATTATTATTGTCTCCGTCCTGTCATTTTTGTATGCTTTGCTTTTGTTTTTGCGTCTTCTTCGAGTTTTGTTTGCTTGTTTCTTGCACTCAAGCGTTGCTTTCCAGGAGTTTCTGGCTCGGAGCGGCGCTGTCTCGACCGCCGTGACTGTGACCCTGCGCCTGCCTTCGATTTCCGACCAGCGCCACGTTCAGCTGGCCATGGCTGTGACTATGCCCATGCCCATTATGCTGGTCATGGGGTCCGTGGTGCTTCGAGTCCTTCAGTCCCTCCAGCATAAAATCGCAGGGCAGTCTCGGGATGCAGAGTGAACACTTGGGCAGGGTTCCAGTCGCCCTGTACTGCCTCGCGTCGTACCAGACTTTGCCCACGATCGCGATGATGAGCAGCGTCTCAAGTGCAATCAGCGCGTACCACAGAAAGTCGAGGCTGACTGTGGCAGCGGAGGGGTCGCCAGCGCTGGAGCACACGTCTTCACGTTTGAGATCGAGCAGCTGAAACCAACTTTCAATAACTCAACTCTTCTAAAGTGGTGTACCTTACTTCTCGACTTACAGATTTCTTTACCGGCGTCCGACACGAAATGTTGCGCCAGTCGTCAATCACCTTTTCGTTCCTTATCAGTGTTGGCTAAATAAAGCAAAAGCATCGTATAATTCTTTTATAGCTTCAATTAAATTCATATGTCATATTACGCGGAGTTTCGTATGCGTGAAACAGTCGCAGTCAATCTCGTTCTGCCCGAGTTTGATCCGCATCAGACTTCTTCTCGTCTCTTTGAAGATCTGTGTGATGATGTGCTCCGGGATCTGGTGAAACTGATTCCCGTTGAGCACGATGAACTGGAAACTGTCTGTGAAGCGGCTCTCGCCGAGGAACTCAAGCGAGTCGAGCGCGTTGTAGCTGAGATCAAGCCCGATGAGGTTCCTGTAGTCGGGGTCGACGCTGATACGGTCAAGACTCCGGATAGAGTTGTGCTGTACGGAGAGCACCGTCGCAAAGTGTGTAATGTTGGGCAGCTCCGTGAGGCTCATGTTGCCGCAGTCTACTTTGAGCGTGATGGTCACGTTCAACTCGGGGCTGGAGTATACGTTGGGGAAGGTCGGGTTCGGGAGTTTGTTGATGAAGTAGCCACGCACGTCGCATTCGCACGCCGTCGCTTCGCACTCCTGCACGCCCCGCTGCTTGAGAATCAGGGCGACCGGGAACGGGATCGAGTCGAATGCAATCTCCGACGCGGCACAGTACGTCGAGTTGGCGGCAAGCAGCGTGTGGAATAACGGGTCGGGCTTCCACCAGTCGTACAGGTCGTTGCGCACCCACCGGCACGTGAAGTTATTATCGCGGAGTCCGAGCCGCCGCAGGGCGGGCAGGGTCTGCAGGCTGATGTTGGACAGGAGATTGTGGGAGAGGTCGAGCTCTTCCAGCTGGGCTGGTGCAGGGAAGATTGCAGACAAATTCAGGTAACCTGCGAGGTAATTGTGGGACAAATTCAGGGAGCGGAGCTGTGAAATCAAGTTCAGGTCGCTGAAGCCTCGGTCTTCATTCGCATTCACCCGCCGTACCCGAGAATTGCTGACGTCCAAATGGAGCAACCCCTCGAATGGGGCCAGGGCGTCAAGGTTCAGGTGGGTTACGTTTGAGTCTCGAATTTGGATTTTCGTAATTCTGGAAAATGCCGCGCCGTCGCTGAGTTTGTTTGTGATTGTCCAGGGCAGTGACTTGTCGGCGGGGTTGACTCCCATGCGGAGTCCGGTGCATTCCAACGTTTGATTGTGATTTGAAAGCTGGCAGGGTTCCTTCGAGTTCAGACTCCTCGGACTCCTACTCCGAGTCTGAGTCCGAGTCCAGGTCAATGCCAGGATGAGAAGCACGGGAAGGAACGCCGAGTGCACCATTTTATAATTTACATTTTACTCACACCATTCGCGCCGAGAGGCGAAGCTTTGTACGGGAATCGAATTACGGCCTCTTTCAGTCATATCACTTCAAAGCGCAGCGTAGCTTAACACCAAATTACATTTTGAGTTCCCGTCTCACATTTTGCTACTGCCACTGCACTGCCATAGGGGCCACGGCAGAATTCTGATTTGCCTCAGAGCCGTTTCGTGTCACAGTCACCGAGTCATCAGCGAGTTGTTTACTAATTACATTTCTTTAACACAAGCACGAGCACACGCGTGCAAGAGCCTAGCAGCAGAATAGCAGAGATATTATTACGTGTACTCAATTTGCATCGTATTAAGCTTTCATTTGCCATTTGCCATTTACATCGTTGATGGAGAAAGTTGATGACAATGACAATGACGATGATGATGACGGAGACTTTCACTCGCTCGCAGAACTTTTACAGGCGTCTGCCTCATTACTTACAAGTTTCGATCTATCATCACGTACGCTTACGACAATGAGCGGTGGCAATGAAGTCGGGCTAGCATTTTTATGGCTTCGCTGGTGAACTGGCACTTTGATCACTCTGTTCGTTTGTTGCTGCTGTCGTCGTTAATGAGTGTGCTCGTTATATAAATATTTACTCCAGGTAGGCTACACGCGCAAGACGACAACGGCAAGTCGAGTGCAGAATTACAAAAGAAGCCAGTGTTTAGTGTTTGTGGCCTGTTTGTGGCCTGCCTTGCGGTTATTTTAAGACGTGATGGGCACACGTGCAGGTTTTCTTTCGATGGAGCAATATGTTTTTGTGGGTTTGTTACATACGGAGCGGAGGATGTTACCAAAATAAAGTAGACTGGGACTGTTTCGTTGGCGGAGTGCGCAGCTCATTTAAGTGGAGTTATCAGGAAACTTTTTAATTATAAACCTGGGCTCTTGTAACTCGACCCTTCTCTTCACTCTGAGGAATTTAATATGACTATGACTCGAGATATTGAGTTACGTGTTGCTGGTGTGGGAGCTGACGTTGACGCTGGAGTCTTCGAGCACTCACGGGTTTCAGCGTTGAGGTGCGTTCGAGTTGGCTTCGGCGTTACGTTGTTGCTTAATGCTCTTTAGACTGAGGTTTCTCGTGGCAACACAGCCGCGCCGCGAGGGAATTTCAGTCGTGGCAGTCGTGAGGCGAGTGACATTTTGAAACGACACAATAAGTGGCTCAATGGTTGTCCTGTCCCTGCTTGAGTGGCTGTCTTGCCTGTCTTCGTCTTCGTTCGATTTCAATTACTTAAATAAGACCGTCTGCAGTGATTCCCTTCCTTTGAACTGAACGCAAGAGAATTGCACTCACTGAAACAACTCCGAACGATGAATCTGATTTGGCCTTCAAAACGCGATAAAATCAAGAGCAAACATTCTACTGTCTACTGTCAATGTCAATTCTGCGTGTTGTTAGAGACTGCCTGAAATCAGACGAAACTGGCCTCTTTGCCAATGTTTCTGCCATTGTTTCTGAGGAATTTACGACGCTCTTGTCGTAAAAATACGAGCCTGGGCCATAAAAACAGTAAAAATCACAATCACATTCTCCATAAACTCGTGAAATAGGCGGAAATGGCTGAAAATGTTGCTAGAAAGGCACAGTCAAACTGCAGATTCATCTCACTGAAAGACTGTTCACTGTTCTTGTCTTCGAGATGGAGATGGAATTCGTACTGACTTTCTCTTGGAATTAACTACTCTGTTGTTCAGTCCTGTAAATGACCATAAATGATGATGGATGCACTTTAGATTAGCAGTGACGGGCAAGAGGACCAAATCAAATGAAGTGGAGCAGAGCAGAGTCGGGCCGGCCAAAAACTTGGTCTGTCGTGAACTCGTGTCTCGTGTTATGACTTATGACGACTCTGACTTTGACTTACGAACTGAAGATGAAATGAAATGAAGTGAACCAAACCAAATCCAAGCCAAGATGAGTTTACAAATTTTGTCGTATGTTTTCTGTCTTGACTGCGTGCGCCACGCTCGAAAGAAAGCACAAAAGTTGACTGATACTAAAACCAAATCCTTCAACTTGGACACGGAAAGTTTTGGCTTTGGGCTGCTGCTCTTTTCCACTGCTTCGTTGAAAATAATGACTCAAAGTCGCGTTCGTCTCGAGTGCATGACAAGCAGAATCAGTCAGAACTTGGCTGGCTGCTGGCTTCTGTCGTAGACATACGCGTAAAACTCGTACGTGTTCACGAACGGAACTCATAATCGAAATGAAATGCCAATGCAACCAATCGCAATCCACGGAATGCATGCACGCACGGTCATAAAGCGACTTTTGACTGAAGTGTGTACATTTATTATCTTATCGGGCCCGGAAAGGCAGGCGAAAGGCGAAGACAATCCTTACTGAGCTGAGCTGCAGCATTCCTGTGCCGTACCGTGCCACTATTTATTTTACCAACTAAGAACTTAGTGTAGCTCTAGCTTAGCTAATGGCTTATGTAATTTAGACGTTGAGTGTTTGCAGACGATAAACAAATAACAAACCATTAACCACAAACAGACTCGATACACCACCGGCCACGGCTGCTGTTGCTGTCCGCCCACGAATTACAATACCGCTTCTGCTACCGCCACTGCATTGACCGTCCAGCTTAATCTGCTTGAAAGCCTTGGGTACGTTTCGCCCGAGCAGCTCGTCGATCTGCACTCCACGGGGTTGGTGAATGAAGGGACGACGTGGGTAAATTCTGTCGTTGACCCAGCATGAATCCCAGCCGCTCGTGTCACGTACGCAGGACGCTGCAAACTCCAGGGCGTTGAGGTTGTACTCTGCCTCTAGCTCCAAGCACCCGGAAATGAAAATGTCGACGTACGACTGCACGATGGGGTACTCGGCACTGGAGCGTGGCTCGGGCGTGGTGCCGTAGCCGTCGTTCTTGTTGACGTAGATCCAGTACTCCGCACGCGAGTCCAGGACGTAGTCTGGGGCCAGGCTCTTGATGGCTCCTGGCGGCACGGCCTGCCTGCAGTAAAGGTCTTCACGCGAGTCGTAAGCGCGAAGGAGCGTCGTCAGATTCGCCGCGTCCTGGGAGGGCAGCTGGAAAATGACACCGTTCAGAGCAGCGGAGGAGTCGGCCACAATGCCCAAGAACGTCGTGTGATACGGATACCCGATGCTGGGCACATTCCATCCACGCCGGTAACCTGTGATTCGTACAGGGATGGAGGGGCCGGTGCCTGGTGCTGTGGAATGCTTGCTCTTATTTTGCATCAGAGAGCCGTAGCCCACCATGAACTGGGAGCGGGTGGGGTCTGGAGGCGGAAAGCAGGCGGGGTCGGTGATTGACGTCCTACTAGCAACCTGGAGTCGAAATCTTTTTATCCAGAGCCCAAAGTAGTAATTCCTTTCAAGGTCGACTTACGGTACACGTGATCCAGGCTCCCAAAGCAAGCACAAGCGCGAGACGGAGGCAGAAAATGGTCCCAGCCATTTTGAAGGACGAAAAAAGCAGAGCACCGAAGACCGAATCGGCGACTGAATTCTGGACTTTCGACTAGAATACGATCAGGCGACGTACACGAGGCCACGGAGACTGATGAATGACTAACCTGTTTCCAGTTGCCTGCAGTCTGCTGCCACTGCCGTTGCATAAACTTATCGCTAATCGCATAGGTCGGCCGGGTCATCTGCTCAATGTGAGATTGACGTGTGGAACGTGGAAAGCACGCACAGTCCCGACACGGTGCCAGAGTATGTACACAGTTGGGTTTATTTTTAAGCGGATCTTTCTGTGATTCAGTGACGGCCGAATTTGCATATGAATGAAACGCAATACGATTACGAGTACGAGATCGGAATGAAATGCGAGAGGAAAGCCTGACTCCTTCTGCTGTGTTGTGCTTGGCCGAGTCAAGGCCACCGTCGACCGTCTCGCCTTTCGATTCGTGCCACGCAATGACATTACATAATTAAATGGAGCCGGTGTAGTAAAGTCATTACAGTAAACACAATAAATTGTGGGTCTAACGACGAGAGTCTAAAATTAACTGACCGTCTCAACTTTATTAATCAAGTGAACCGAGCTAGAGACACGGCTACGACCCACGACTCAAATTACATCGAACGTCATCAGTATCAGTGCCAGTCACTACATCAGGCTTGTGATTTGATTTAAGATTCGCCAATTCACGGATCAATTTCCTCCAGACTCAGGTAGTTGTCGTGATTCTGATCCATGTCCTGAAAGCTATACAGCTTTTGCACGTCGACATCATCGAGGGTCTGATTCGGGAGCCGATACATGGCCGCCACGTAGTGGTTCATCTCGCCTTCGTCCACTTTACCGTCGCTGTTCGAGTCGAGCTTGGAGAAGACGAAGCGGGCCGTGCGCGTGGTGGTGCCCTCTATGCCTTCGAGATCGTGGGCGTCGTTGTCGCTTCGTTTGTACCAGCCTCCGTAACCGGCACCGGGGTACGCGTACGGGTAGCCGCCCATAGCTCCGGCCATTCCGCCGCAGACGGGGAAGTCGCCTTGTCTGCAGCTTCCGTCACAACCGCAGCAGAGGACATTGCAGGCACCCATCCCGCAGCAAGGAGTGGCGAGGAAGCAGTCGCGGCAGAGTCCGGTGCCAAGGAGCCCGTACCCCACGACGGCATCGCAGCAGTCGGCGTTGGCTAGCGGAGCCAGTTGCAGCAGGGAGATTGTAAGGATGACGACGACAACGAAGGGATACCGAAACATCGTCCTAGCCGCAGCCGCCTTACCTGAAAGACATCACAACTCGTAAGAAGGAGCGAAGAGCTTTTAATTAACGAAGTCGGTCCAACATTCCAACTTACCCTTCAAGTCTTCGAGTATGCTGACTTTTATGTTCTCTTTTCTCGTTATCGCTATCACTTTTCTCTGGCCTTTGGCTTGTCAATGATGAACTTGCGGAATTAGTACGTTGTAGATGTGTACTAGTCAAAAGCTCGACGAATACTGGACTGGACCGAGTCGACTGCGAGACTGCAACTGCAGGTCTGAAGAAAAGGGACTTAAAGGGCCAAGGTCAAGGCTTTGTTTACGTTACGTTACGCAGCTGCTCGATTGCCGATTGAGAAAAAGAAAAGGTTGATTGTTGTCTATCGTGCCAGTTGCGTGGTGCCTTGAACTTGGTCTTCTTGCTCTACTCTGCAACTCCGCATCCTTTTCCCTTGGCCCTGGCTCTGTTTTTCCTGAACTCCTTATTTCCCTATTCTTTCTTTTCTTGTCGAAGGATCGAAGCAATAAATTCAGACACGAGTACGATGTAGGGTGAAAAAAGATGCATCCCACGACTGGAAAGCCGGAAATCATTGATTTAACTGATTGCAAAAAGAAAGCCGACCCGTGCAGGATTTGAACCTGCGACAACCGGTTTACAATTTGGAGGTCGGCGCTCTAACCAGCTGAGCTAACGGGCCACGTAGCAGGAGATACTAAAATATAGCGGTACTCAAGCTACGAACTATATGATTCCCGTGCTCCAGCTTTGTGTTTGACGATAATTAAATTGACGGGTATTTTCCATTAGACGACAAACGAGTCTGCAAAGCGCTGTAAAATTCACAGCAAGCTGATTCTGATGCCTGTACTGCCCTATGCAAATTCCAGTTCCAGCATGGAATTCGCTTCAATTGAAAACAACGAGGAGCAGTGAATAGCAAATTATCAGTCTCATTCATTCTAATATCTGGCTTGCGTTAAGTACGCGTTCAGGTTGAACGAGCGACCACGGTAGGTCAAAGAGTCACGACACCGACAGCAGCACGGGTCATTAAAATCTGACCAGGAAATTCACATCTTGAGTTTCATTTGGTTTACAATGACCAACGACGTGTACGAAATGAGGAATGAAATGAATGAGACATGAGACGGGAACTCGAACAAACAAATTAATAATGCAGAGGGAGAGTGTTTGTTCTTTGATGCTTGACTTGGGAGGGTGTTCAATAAATCAATCCGATCTCAGTCAAGATTTTGAATAAATTTCATCTATCATCGAAGCAGCTCTTTTGCCACAACAATCTCCTTATCCAATCGCATTTATGTTTTTCGTTCCGAAACAGTTACGGCAATGGCATGGTACTCATTTTATTAATTAACTTATCAGTATGAGCAGAGAATTTAATTAACTTATCACATGAACGCATTCAGACTTCGAGACGGGTCCTGCTTCCTTTTCTCTTCCTGCAGCTCCCGCATGAATCTGACGATGACGACTAGACAGTACGTGCGGTAGCCGATGACGACCGCTGACATGGCGCACGGGGCCACGTAGTTCGCCCCGAGCTTGACGATGAGACATACAAGGAGGCAGAAGACGATTGCGCTGAACACATACATGATCACGTGCACGATGTACCAGGCGAAGATGAAATTATATCGACGTTTGATGATCCCCTGAGTCAGAATGAGATTGCAGGCGAGCGTGAAGACGAGGATCCCACTCGAGACGCCGTACATGACGGGTAGATCCCGGTCACCGTCGGCAATATCGGCGATGAGGTAGTCCCAGTTCTTGATTAATGAGTACATGATGAGACCAGAGCAGATTGTGAACCAAACCTGAGTTGAAGGGTTCAATTAACTGAGGAGTCAGTAACTAAGCTCTGTGCTGGTCAATTAAGTCAGAATTTACTTACCCATTCGATTCCGACGATGATGAGCGCCCGCTTCTGTGCCAGTCTCCCGGGAGCTCCGTTACTTCCGATTGCAATCGCCATCACATAGCCGGGACTGATAGCACGATACAACTTAACGTGAGTTTAACGTTTAGCCTGTGCTCGTACTTTAATGAGAGAAGAGAACTGATTGAGCACTGAGTACAGAATTCTACTGTTCCGAATAAAAAACGCGAGCCACAAGCCCCGCGAGTCCTACCGTCTCACGAACGACGAAGGAAATCAATTCCACTGCATTGCAATTATACAGTACAAAGTACGCTCGCATGGGAAATTCGATTGTTGTGTCCTTCAAAGCAAACGCTCTGTGCATAACCTTTGAAATGCGAAATGCGACGTACGTAATTAAGAATTGTGTAACGATGATGAGGCTCAATTTACAATACAAATTACTGTGCAGATTTTTTGTTGCCTACAACAATGAACTCAGATCAATTTTAGCACAAGCTGGTCGTAAACATAATGAAATGGGCAGTCACAGTCACAGCTACAGTCACAGCGGAAGGCAGGAAATAGAATTGCTGCCGCTGAATTGCAGAATCTACATTTGACATGCTTCATCATCTTCGTGATAGCAGCAGTCAAGCTAATTCGACTCTATTGCACGTACAGGTTGGTTGTTGTAAAAAGAGAGGAAGTGATCATCATCAAGCTAACTGCTAACTTCTGCCAGCATAGCGTTTAGCGTGAGGAATGCAGATAACCTTACAATTGGCTAGCAGCTCGCTGGTGCTGGCACGGCATGACATGGCGCACTCATACTTCCTTCCGACAAGAACTCTTCACACCTCAAGAGACTCAGGACACAAATCATAAACAGGTTTCCACAACCTCCATCGAAAAATCGAAAATACGCACTCGAATTCAATTAATTTAATTGTTACGAGCACACATGCGAATGCGCAGACGCTAATTGCAACTTACGCAATTGAGATTCCAACAGTTTTACGAGCCCAAGAGAAGTTAAAGATGAGGAAAATAATTAGAAATCGAGATGATCTCAAAATGCTCAAAGGCCAGGCCAGAAACAAGTGCCGAGTTCGGCTTGCCAAACGAAACTTTGTGATCGTGGTTTGACGGGGCCATCAAAATTCGAGATCCTGTTCCAAAGTTCTTATCTGTCAACTCAAGGCCGTAGGTCACGCCGGTGAGCGTCAGGAACAAGTTCCATTGACGTTCGCAAGTTGTCCTGTGCTGTCTTTCTCGTTTCTCGTCTCGGTCGTTTTTCCTCGTGCGGGGGAGGTCCCGTCGTCTTGCGTAACTCGTGTAATTGTAATTACACATATTACATGCCATCGGCATTCCAGGTGATCGCGATAGCCTTCGAATTCGAATCCCGCTTGCTGTGTCCATAATGCACCTATCACGCAGATTTGAATAATTACAGCCTATTTTTTTGCAATCTTCGCCTGCTCTTTGCTTTATCCGTGAATTATGAAAAATGTGAAGATGCCTACAGCCGGCTGCCAGCTGGGATTGACGCACTTACAGCCAGCCAGCCCGCCGGACCGGTCACGGATTCAATTTATTGCTTTCCGCCTTCGCCGTGGCAGTGGCACAGATTCCAGTTTTTTGGCTTCATTTTTGGGTTTCCATCTCCGTCGTCATCGTGTCGTGCTGGTAATCATATACTGACTGCACTTAAGTTCGAGAACATGGCACAGCGCAGGTACTTTAAGCTACATCTTGTTAACAAGATCACGGGAATCAATCATTGACACACAATGTAATGGATAATGGAAGCACGAGCATGCGCGTGCGGGCCGAGAACTCGAAGTTGCCAGGCAAGCTGGTCAGAACAGAAACTGGAAACTGGTTGACCTTGCATTGCTTTACCGCTTGCTGGCTGCCTTGTCTTAAGTTGTCTTTGGCTTTGGCTAGCGAATTCGTGCAAATTGCAAAAAGTCAAGTCTCAGGCGAGCATGTAATCAAAGCAATGTCTTTTCAATTAAGGAATACACAAACACAACCTTTGGAGCTGATTTTCTCACCAGCAGCAGTATGCGAGGAATCAATGCTAAGGCAAAGGCAAAGAAGAAGTCGAAGGTTGAAGCCGACCTGGGAAACGTATAAAATGAGGACCATGGCCGTGACAAGAAGTCAGTCGCAATTGCGAATTCATCCTGGAAGCAAATTCGACAATTGCTACTTCCTAAAGACAAAATGGTGTCTTTCGCACTTGGACTCGTCGTGCTGCTCGCCGGGAGCGCGATCGCTGCGCCAGCCGCATACACCGGCGAAGTCGTTGGTAAGTTTCTGCCTGGCAGAATTTCGGCAGGCACTTCTGAACGACAAAAATTGAATACTGTTGACGCATTTTAGAAACTGACGAGTTCTTTGGCCCAATCAAGAAGTGCCCGAAGGGTCTCAACGATGCGGAGCTCAGCGCGTGCCTGACTGAAACCGTTCAGTCGATGACTCGGATGTTTGCTGACGGGATCCCCGAAATCGACCTAAAATCCATCGACCCGTACACACAGAAGCGATTCGACTACACTCTGAACCTGCGACCTGTCGTCGCCAACGCTCGCTTCACGTCCATCGTCATCCGCGGACTCAGCGCCTTCGAGAACGCCAACTTCAAGCTGGACACGAAGGGCCGTCGCATGAACTTCAAGATGAGTGCTCCGGCAATCCGCGCCGAAGCCAACTACGAGATCGGAGGCAACATCCCAGTCATCTTCCAGCTCATCGGCGGTGGGCCGGCTTCGATCGAGGTCTCCGGCGGCAACGTCGAAGGAGACGCCACATTCAAGATCGGCCGCGACTCTCGCGGCCGCGAAATCCTGCAGATTGACGAACTGAAGCTGAAGCTCGACTACGAAGATTCGCTGATGCAAGTCGGAGGACTCTTTGCCCGGCACCCGACGCTGAAGCGCGCGGGCCCGCTCATCAACCGTCTCCTCAACCAGTACCAGCGCGAGCTGTACGAAATCATCAGGCCGGAATTCGAGCACCAGGTTGCGGAGATTGCGAAGGACATCATGAACAACTCCTTCGCAAACATGCCCTTCATGACTGAGTACTTCTAAACAGGGCACGTGTAATGTCTGTATTATTTCTCATGTATTGTTACTAATTATAATTAACAACAAATTACACATACAAACACCGACTGTGACTTGGATCTGACTTCTTCGCGCTTCACTTTCCTGTTACAAAAACGAGCACGCAATTTGCAATAAATCTGCAAATTACACAAAAACTGGTTTCAGATGTCCGTCGAATAAAGGGGAAATGATCGACTTTTTTCTTGGTCCAGACACTTTATGTATGGAAAATTACAGCTACGTGCAATTAACGTTTATGTAAACATGTTACTTTGCATGTTCAAAGGTCACCCTGGCCAGGAGCCAACAAAGAGAAAGAGCTGACCTCATCTTGCAATTCTTGTTCACTCTTCGCCTTGCCTGTACTTTCATGCGATGCAATTACATAAAGGAGGGAGGAAACATTAAGGCCTAAGGTGCTGTGAATTTTACTTGAACTGAATTAAAGGGCAAGGTCACTACCACGAGATTGGTTTAAAGTATCATTTTCCTTGTGCAATGTGCCTTGCAACTCTGCGTCATTGCGAAATTGCAGCTGCAATTTCTTGTTCATGTTTGTTTCTTGTGAGCGTGTGAATTTGTTTTTGGAATCAAAGGTTATTTAGACTTGACTCTAAATTGATTGAAAAGTGCGTTTCGCGCAAACTTGTTGTAAAAAATTGTGGAATTAACGATTTCTACGAAGCATTCCGCCAGAATCATGCTCTTGAGCCTTCGGTTCGGTTGTTTCGAATTCGCAAATCGAGAATTATAATCCTATTTACATGCGGATCCGTGTCTGGCTCTTTGTCCTTGAGTAGAACTTATTACAAGACATTAATAAAAGTCGGGCTGTCGCTGTCAGCGTGAAAGAAAATGTAAACGAAACAGGTTTGGATTGTTATTGACTCGAGACATGTCGAGAGTCGAGACCTGACTATATTAGATTCTGGACCCGGGCAGAACTTGTGAATACAAATTAAATTGAAGCCAGATGGACGGCAAAGTCCGGATCCCGACTCCGGGTCGTGTACTTACTCAGGACAAAGTCAAGCCAACTCAATATTGTCCACTGCCTAGGCTTTATGCTATCAGTTATAATCTGTCATGCAATGCCATGCTTTTCTCTCAATGGATGACATTGCCATTATGCGCTGCTGCAATTCCTCGAACTCGTCTCCTTTATCGTTCGATTTGTGATAGTTCAAAGGTCTGGCCAACCGGATAAGTTTAATCAGATTTCATTCACGTGTTCTTCCAAGTTTATTATCAGTTCCAAGTTCCAACCATCAAATGCCCATTTCCCTTAACCTCAGGCGTGGTTTGACATGACATTTTTCAAACTCTATGCTTCTTCTAATTTCGTAATCTTCCACGAACTTCAATAATATTTTAATTCTGATCGCATGCGTCCATCTTGAATGTTTCTTTATCTACCAGATACGAAATTTGGAAGTTTTTCGTGGACTCTTGCGGTTCACCTCTGAATCGGCTCCAATTTTCAATTCCATGCGATCCGTTACTGATAAAAGAGAGTGTATGCACGGACCGAAGCGACTCCACGTGCGGGAGGCGCTAAGCGCTGGGAAATGTGTGTGTGTTAGTTACTAAAGAGTAAAACGCACTTCTAAAGTAAATACCAGTAAACCAAGACAGTGTCAAGTTCACGATAGACATGCGCGGGCGGGCAAGGAGGGTGGTACTACTCAAGTTTAATTTGTTCCAGTTTCACTTTCAACCATAATGCGTGGCTCAATTAAAGTCATAATTTTCCTCTTGCTAATATTCACTACATTCCTAGTGCATTCGGCTTCGAATACGTATGATGACTTCGGCGTCCGCATTCAAGACAAAGCGGATAAGGGCAATGATGCCGTCAACTTGAATCCGTTTCTGGCAAACTACGAGGATTGCTACACTCAGATCTTTGTGTTAGCTTGGTGGAAGCAACTTCTGCTGGAGTTCGAATATCCGGTCGCAATTTCATCGGTGTCGCCGTCCAATGGAATTCAGCCTTATAATTCAGTGGGGAGTTGCCCAGTAATGTTCATTTTCAATAACCAGACTTATCACACGCGTATTTGTGACCAAACCCGCTTGATGTACCTCAGAAAGCAGATTTGCTTTGGGTTTTTCCTCATTTGGGAACCGGCGACGGGGCAGGATTTTGTTGAGTACGTACAGCACATAGTTCGACATTATAACCATAACTGGGCTCTGCTCCACACTTCTGGAGTTACTACCTTCAGCTTTGACATGAGAAGAGCAGCACCAGTCCTTCATATTCTCGCACTGAGTGGAGAAGATGTGGAACCAGTCAAAATGTGGACGCCCGACTTCTACTTTCAGCTGCCTGGAGTCTTTTATCATCGGCTGCAATCGGGCTCAGTACTCATCAAGGGCGCACTCATCGACGAATCTTGCTCCTTCACCTTTGCCGAATCGAGATCCGAACCAAAAGAGGATGAGCTGGGTAGAAAGTCAGAATGTGACAGGCTCTTAGCTCTTTACGTGCAGGGGATGCAATCTTGTCCTGTCAACTGGCTGTTTTTCGAAGACGGAGACCAGACGGCGACTGTTAGCAATGGTTCAGTATCAGAATTCTTGGCGATCCTTAGGCAAAGGCACGAACGAATCATAGACACAGTTGGCTCTCTCTTAAAGGCGGTCGGAGGCATTAAGACGAGAAGGGAGACCGAACTGTTCGACCCGATCATTCCTTTTCTCATGCAACACAAAAAGTTTATGAATATGGGGCAAATTAAGACTACCCTGCTAGAGTGCAATCGGTCGCTTTTCATAGCAAATAGCAGACAGTTGGATGAAATGATGACGGAATTGAACGCGATCCACGCCAAATCTACAAAGGGAAAGAGACCATTCTCTCGATTGATAAAAAGTTTTACGTGAAACCGTCGATTCACACTCGAGGAGCCGGTACGAAAGCCAGACTCGAGACGCTGTCTCACTCTGGCATCCAACAACACTTTGAGGGCCTTCTAAAGGGTCTGAAGTTTGCCAGGGATCAGAAGCGGAACCGAACCAGGACTGGCGCTGGTGTGGACATAGACGAAGTTAGGCGCTGTCGATCGCGTCCAGATTTTTGATTATGCTCATTCTGTACTCGTTTGGTATTGCGTTCTCGCTACTCGTGTTTGTCCTTGAGCACACGGGCACTGCCTGGGCTTGGGTGGTATCGACAGTAGCAGGTTGCATATGGAAGTACAGGTGCAAGATTCCTTTCAAGGTCAAAATACACATAACTCGAAACAGGAACAGTAGCACGTCGTCGCCGTCGTCTAAAGCCTTATGAGATAATTCGACTGAGAGTTTTCTGGACTGGTCTTTTTAAATTAGGCACATAATTACAAATTAGAAGGTTCGTGGACTCCATTCATATGTAAATTCACATTTATTAAGCCAACTAAAAGACTGTGCGTACAGGGATTTCCTGGAGAATTAATGCATGTCGTTTGAGGTTTCTGTTTCGGAAGTGTTCGAGCAATTCGAGCTCGACTGTAGCGTTGAATTGCCGTTGCTGGTTACTGAACTTGAATAAAACTCACACTCATGCTGCTGCTCTGACGTTGGCACTGGAATCGGGCTTGGTTCAGAATGTACGTATGGTTCGTTGCCTGTTGCGGCCATTCTCTAAAATAAAGAAGGATTAAATTGTTAAATTGTGACCATTATAATTACCTTCCTGTCCTGCTTTCATGAGATGAGGCATTACAATGTAAATCGCATCCAGTTCATCGACGAGTTCCTGGAACTCCGGCCGGTCTTCAGGGTTGAGGCTCCAGCACCTACGCATCAACGCGTACAAGTCTTCGCTGACGTGGACCGGCCGATCAAGCACCGCGCCTGACTTCAGCTGTAGCAAGAGTCCTGCCACGCCAGACTGAAGGTACTCGGCCCATGGGACGGCGCCAAAGCTCCAGATTTCCCACATAAGCACTCCAAAGCTGTAGACATCGGATTTAATGTTATGAACCCTTCCACTGCTTTCAAGGACTTCTGGAGCGGCTGAGAGCAGCGGAAATTCTCTCTAAATAGGTCGAGTAAGAATCATTTACAGTAGAGCAGAGCTAGGTTGTAAAGCTTCAATCAAGACTCAGAAATCTGTCACCTCATTGTTAGTGGTGTATTCATCGCGAGCGTAGAGTTGTCGAGTGAGTCCAAAGTCAGACACCTTCGCAATGCGATTTGCATCAAGGAGCACATTTCGACCAGCCAAATCGCCGTGGAGAAGCTGTAAACGATACAATTCCAATTATGAACCGTGGCCAAGCTCAAGTCGAGTCGCACAGTCGCTTACTCTTTTTGACGCCAGGAACGCCATCCCTCTTGCGATTTGCAGACACCATCTGGCCATGTCCAAAGAACTGAACTGGTTTAAGACCTCAGAACGTACGTATCTGTTGAAGTTGCGTATGAGGATGAGAGTATCAGAGAAAGGCTTAATGAACTCAGAGAATAATGGAGAACTCAAACCCTTTCGAAACGAATCCGATATGCTTTTCCAAGCTTGGCCCAACTGCTGGAGTGAAATACTGGCGGTTCTTTCTCAAATACCCCCTCAGATCACCGAATGGGCAGTACTCCATTGCGACTTGCAAGACATCTAAGTATATAATTTCAATTTCAAGTCGTTTCTCCAGCAAGCCAGTAGCCAGAGGTCCAGATTTATCGGACTTAACTCACGTGTTTGGATGTTTTTTGTGTTGGCTCCGAGGAACTTGATAATGTTCTCATGCCCTCCCAGCATCTCAATGTACTGCATGATTTTCAGTTCAACGAGGAGAGATATAAATGCGTCGACGGGAATTTTGCCGACTCGAGGAATTTTGACGGCCACGACGTGCCCGCACAAATTGGCAAATCGGATAACGCCGAAAGCCCCAGAGTCGATGACGTGGCCCAAGTCGCAATCTGCGGCCTCGTACTCGTAATGGGTGTCATAATACAGCCTTCGAATGTCCAGCACAGAGTTGTTCGGATCCTCCTCGAGCTCAGGGTGGCCATAACGGAAATCGTTGATTTCTTCATCGGTCAGGTTGCGGTATGGAGCTCGGATTTTTCGCCATAAGAAGAATGAAATTGGAAGCAAAAGGAGGGCGACGAGTGACGCTCCGACCAAGCCTCCAACTGCGTCATGAAGGAAGTAAAATAGCGCTTAGTAATATAGCAAGAAATGTTTGACGTATTTCTTACTAATTGGCTTTTTAGAGTTTGAATCTGGGTCAGAGGTCAGAACACAATTTTCTTCGTCTTCGCCATTCGGGCAGTCTGCAAACCCGTTACATACTGCTGCAGTTTTCCCATTGCTAGCCTTGGGAATACAATCTCCGTAGGTCCCGCACTCGAACTCCGTCTCAGGATGGCAGTACTTGAACGCACGACAGTATTTGTAGTCCTCGTCACTCCCGTCTTTGCAATCCACCTTCTTGTCACAAATGGACTCCACTGGGACACACTGACGGCCATCGTGGCAAGCGTACTTTAAGGGACCGCAACTGACAGAAGAAATGGCGGGGCTTAACTCCTGAACTTTTTCAAAATGAAACGAATGAATGAAAGAATTTAATTTCAACGTACCTCATGCCATTCCTCACCCACTTAAGCACTTCGGGAGAGGCAAGCGTGATAATTTGCAGAGATTTGGCACCACAAAAACCGTTGTGGCTGTAATAGTTATTGATGAACCCCAGAAAGTAGTACTTCTTCTCCGGATCTCTGAGAACGACTCCGCTGTCTTTGCTAATGCAGGGATTGTTTGGGTCTGCGGTAGTGGGATACGCGCAAATTCGGTTCGTGTAGTTGTACTCCTTGGTGTCGTCCTTTGATTTCCAGTTCTGTTCGCAAAACTCGAAGCTGTTCATTCTGAGCTCAGTCGAGAAGAGGTCATGGTCTCGGGATCTCTTCCAGCCGCCGACTATACTGCTAGCGTTTGGATTTAAAATGAAGTCCCACATCTCGTCCCAATTACGCGCGGGCAGCAAGAAGAGTGGTCGGACAGTCGAGCTTGACAGGGTAAATTGTGGTATTGGATCAGCCAAGTGCAGCAGAACAAAATCATTCTGATTGGCCATCCAATATTTCGAGTCCCTATACAAGTGCGGGTACGGCTTGACGTAGCTGATTCGGAGTGGCTCTGAGGGAGTGACGTTAAATTCGGTCCGCCCCACATACACCGAGTAGTTGGAGAATGGCAGCAGCTCCAGTTTATTCCCGAGCCCAACAAATGATCGCCCGTCTAAAAAAACGACTGTTATCAGACGATATCGAATTACGAAATCATTGCGTGACCCAAATACCATGCAAAGTATTTCGCATTGCGCAAGGCAAAATGAGGTCAGCAAAACATGGAATCATGTCAAGAAGAATCTGCACCTGCCACTTACATGTGATTATGGTGCTTGCGTCGAGAATTGCCCCTGGAGCAAAATTCTTGACCTGATTTCGGGCATGGAATTTTATGGATGCTGTCCACGGAGCCCATTTGTCTTCCCCAAAGTCGTAAGAGCAGTCTGTCATCCCCGTCCACCAAATAAGGATCTTATTCAAAGTCTGAAAAATGCTATCAAGAAGTGAACTTAGGAGATTCAGATGTTACCTGTTTCTGTTTCAGGCCGGTGATCTTCACCTTTCAGCAGTTTGATAGACCCCGCCGGTCCCGCAAGAGAAAATCTGGCGCGGAAGCAGAGAAGAAGCAACGCCAATTGAAGTAGGGTAAGAGTGGGCATTCTCGCATGCACATAAATCGAAAGTGTAAAGTGTAACTGATAACTCTTAAGTCTACTCTCGTACTGCGCGATTCTGGTCGTACCCGTGTATTCAAAAACTTCATTTCCGTTATATTCAGCAGATAACGTTCGGAATTTTAATTTTAGGTTCCGTCTCTCGCAAAATAGATATAATTTAGTAAATAATTTTGATCTCCAAGAAAAGGTCATCGGATGTTATATCATAATAGTACTGGGATGCGTTTTCAAATTGATTACAGAGGCCTAAAGCCACAACATGGAAGGACCGACTTCTGCGCATTGGGAATTCCAGGCAAGAAGAGAAGCAATTTGATTTCGAAGTAAATAACCTCAAATAATGCAGTTAAATAAATAAATAGTCCCGACCCGACCCGATCGATGTACACATTTATTGACATAAAAATAAATTCCAAGAATTCTACTTGACCCTCAGTGACCCCTGCCACTCTGTGACTTCCTCACATGCACATTGGCCCCGGCATTTTCTTCTTCATTACTCATTACGTCATTACTCTTTACTCATTGATTTCAGGGGTGGTCGTACTTGAAGATTCATAAGAAATTCGATAAGTTCGATCTCGCAAATTTCCATCTTGACAATTGATAAGAGGCATACACAAGCGAATATTTTTCTTGTACTAGGAAAGGATGGAATTCGACAAATTGCTGACTAAAAATGCTGCAGCAATAAACAACGTAAGGTCAACTTGCTTTAATCATCAACAAAACAATTGATGCATTGCACTGGCGCGGCGGCTGTTTATTTTTCTGAAGCATGCTTGGTTCTCAACTCCGATAAATTATCAATAACACTTATCGCTGGCGCTCGGGGTTATCACCGATGAGATTGACCCGTCAGCTGTCACTTCCCTCATCATTTTTCAGCTTATCAAATCATTGCGTTGTAACCATTTTGGAATTATTACGACTGATTTTGCGATTGGTTGAGCATTATGAGCTCTTGAATTTGCAATTTACATTCGATGACGAACTGAACTCAATTCAAGTTTGAATACGAAAACACTGCGATTCGTTCGCTTCAACACAATTCCTGTGTCGAACTGTTCACTGATCTGCTGTTTGATTCACTGAAAATGGCTGATGCAGAAACGAAACAACTGATCGCTAGCCTGCAGGAGCAGCGGGAGGCTATCAACCGGATATTGAAGACGCAGGAGGATCTCTTTATCAAACTCAACCACGAAGTGATTCGAATGCAGAATTCTTTCAAGAAGCTGCAGCTGCAAGTGAGCGAGCTGCGGCACTTTGTCAAAGGCCGTGGATTGGATAAGGAAACCGGGACCGGACCTGAGGAAGGTGAACTGGAAGCGGAAGCTACAAAGGAGGTCACAGCAACAGGCGATGTCGAAGAAGTCGCTCTGAAGATGCACAATGTATACCGGTCAAAACACAGTGCCCGAGCACTGAAGCTGGATCCAGCGGTAAATTAGCAATTAACTCTCAATTCTACAAAAAGTGATATCATACGATAAATCAAGTTTATTGCATTGCATTGCAGCTGAGCCAAATTGCTCAATCGTACGCCGAGCGCCTGGCGAGCATGGACCAAATGATTCATAGCCTGAATGGATACGGCGAAAATTTGTACTGCAGCAGCGACAGCAAGAGTGGACCGGGCCACATTGACAAATGTGAGCAAGTGAAGGCCGCAGTGGCCTCCTGGTACAACGAGGTCACCCTCTACGACTGGGGCTACCCCGGGTATACGGCCGGGACCGGGCGCTTTACGCAGGTCGTCTGGAAATCCTCTAGCAGAATGGGCATTGGGGTTGCATCCAACTCAAAGGGAATGACGTACGTTGTTGCTAATTACGACCCGCCAGGAAATGAAGGGCGGTTCGAAGAAAATGTCACAAATTCGTAATTGTTGTTTAATGACTTATTTTAGCATTAAATATGCAGTAAATTATCCGATATTCTGTGAATTCTCTTCTTATTTCCTCTGGCGGATGGGATTCTTATCCTTACTTAAGTTCAGTAAGCTTCAGAGAAAGCATGAACAAGACCATGTTAACAGAATTTCCAATAATCTGAGGAAGTCGGAATAAAAATGGCATTCATGCATTTACAATTGCTCCTATTTTCTAGACATGATAAGAAGTTAAGAATAAGATTGAGTGTTTCGTACCATACACAACAGACAATTCCCTACTTCCAGCACATCGCACGTTCTCAGATTCCACCTCCAGCCCAAAATGTGCTTGGTGATCACAGTCAGTGACTTCTCCTGGGCATTCTCTTCCGGGGATCGCACTACGCCTGCCCAGCGGCGTTTTCGTCGAGCAAGGACGAGGATGAGATATCGCCTTGCTTCTTGAATCTGGCGGTATGGCACGGAATGACGGAAAATTAACTTCTAGCATTCTAGCTGTCATAACCAACGCGAGGATTAATGCTTGCTGCTTACCGCTTCTTTCATCGATTGCCCGACGTACAGAATGAGGAGAATGCAGAGATACTGCTGGAGTGCAATCACACCGGCGTCCCAGCCCCCAACTCGATCCGCGTGGTCGGTGTACCGAATTGCCTTCCATGTCAACGAAAGCTCGAGCAGTCCGCTTTCGCAGAGGGAGACGAGGAGCTGGAACCCGGCCACCTTTGCGTAGAGGGCAAACAGCTCTTTAATGCGAAGGAATTTTTCTAAGTGAAGACTCATGGCAGCTACTCTCGACGGCACTGCCGTTTCGGTCTCCTTCCAATTAACCTTCGATTTCGCCCAGCGCAGTCGTTTTCTTTCCACCGGTCTTTCGGTCTTTCTTTCGTCGGTTTTTTCTGCACCGCTTCCATGGTACGCGTCACGGCAAGAGCGGACCAAGACACGGACGTGGTTCTGGGAAACGAAGTGGCGGAGCGCATTCCACAACGAAGAGAAACGGCACGAGTGCGGGCGCGTATCGGGGGAAGCAACGCGGCAGGAGCGGGATGGAGTTGGGATTCGATTCCTGAACCGGAGCACGATCAGAAAATTGGGGAGACGGAGGCTGGGGAATCCAAGAATCGACGGGACAAGAATAATGAGACGAAGCAGTAGTGCTGTAACATTCCATACCCTAATAAAAAGAAAAAACTGAATACCTGTAAAAAGAAAATACTGTGCCCAGGAGAAATCAGAGTCACATAATCAAGGACTATAGCAACTGCAAGTTTGCATTTGTATGCTTACATGCAATCTTCCAACTTTCGTTTTGGCAACAAATAAAATTTGTTCTCATTTGGCTTGACGTCAGGTGAAGTTGCCATTATCTGCGCCATGGGTAACAAGCAAAGCAAAGCGGACGAGACGATTGTCAGGATTTTCAGCCTGGCCACCACAATGAGGTTGATGATAAAAATTGCCACGCCACAGCCAAAGCCACGTCAATGCAAACAATATTCCACTGCCAATATTTTAATTTAAGCTCGCCGATGCACTTGCAATGTATTTTCCACGACCTGAACAATGCGATTTTGGTGGGGCTAACTAATAAATTAACATTGCTAACGATAATAACATGTTTTCTTGATGATTTGTTTGCACAAGTGTGGCCAGAATACAAGAAATGATGGTTAACCGTGGAACGCACTTGATTAAATTCAATGTACATAAATCACCATGAATTATTGAAATCTTAACGTTAGAACGAACTTTGCTTTCTCAAAATGGATTTCACCTTGCAAATATTTTTCATTTCTGCAATCAGTCTTGCAATTTGCGACCCGTTGCAGTGGGTTGTGACCAACACGAAACTCCCAACACCACTCCTTGACCACTCCGCTGTTTACGATGGCGACGATTCGATTTACGTATTTGGTGGGTATGGAGATCAGCCAGGCAGTAACGACCGTGTGTTCAAGTACTCACTCAGTTCAGAAACAATTACTGAGCTGCCGCCATTCCTTGGCGTGTACAATGGAGCAGCCTTAATTTACGACCAGGACATATTTTTCTTTGGTGGTTTCACGCCGTCATCAATTCGATTTCAAATTACGCGCTACTCAACGAGAAATGGGACGTATGCAAATGTCAACAACTTACCCGCGGGGCTCGTCAATCCTGCCCTAGCGTGGAATGCTGCTGCGAGGATCGCGTATCTCTTTGGGGGTTCTGGATATAATGGAGTGGTAAATTACATTCTTCAGTACAACCCAGAAATCAATACAATCGAGGAGGTTAGCCAGCTTCCAGGTGGGCGGGATTTGGGGACGGCTGTCTGGGCGACCGGGTTTGGGCGTGCTTACTATTTTGGTGGAAACAATGGGTCCTCCACTGCGCAGCGTGACGTACACAGATATGATGCAGCGACCAGGGTTGTGACGAAATTGAGCACGAGGTTACCAGCCGACGTTTTATTCGGGTGCTCTGTGTATGTCAACGGCCATGCTTACATCTTACAACATTTCGCGATCTTACTCAAGTTTAACCCGGCAACGGAGACGGCAGAGGTTGTGGACGTGGACGAGGCGACATGGCCCGTACGCTTCGAACGGCCAACTTGCCTTTATATTCCGAAGCTTGCACGGATTTACGTGATTGGTGGGAAGGGACACTTCCAAGGGGAACCCGAGCGGTATATGGATGACATCGCGTATATTGCATTAGACAACTGATAGTTACATTCTTATTGTATAAATTTTCCTCAGCATACATTTCCTTAAAATATATATGCACTGTTGCCATGCTTGTCATTTTTTGTGGCCATACTTTGTTATCATTTGCCAAAGCACAAGGCGGTATGCATAGATGGTCCATCATCAAATCGATGACCATGATAACGATTCAGATAATGGTATACCATACTCACCCTTTCAATTATTGTTTCAGTAATAGTGACTGAGCAGCGCATTCCATGGTTAATTATGCAGAATTGCATCATCAAAGTGAAGTAGACGAGAAATGCGCAGAGACTAGTTTATGTTGTGAGCTCACGCAGAGTTGAAATGTCAAATTCTGCTGAGCTTGTGAGCTGAGAGCGAAGGCTAGCCTACCGTTTTATATGAGTTCCTTTTATTATTCAGCGGGTGTTACCAAATTCCCGGCGAAGTGAGGGTGACTGATTGCCAAGAGAACAAAGAGTAAGTATATGATTGGATGCTTTGCATTTTTTTCTTCTCATCTTCTCTTCTCCTCCTAACACATTTACAGTGTTTGAGAATATCACTCAGTATTCGTACATGTAATTTTAATGTCTTAGAGCAAAACAATTCAGTTATTACCTGGCCCGCCTCAGCCAGCGTAACTGCTCCGTCCCGAGGAGCTCCTACTGTATGCTAGTGTAAAATTTTCCTGAATTGAATAAAGTTTGGCTATCCTGTGCAAAAGTACTACATAGTAGAACCCAATTGTAGATTTAGACTCGCCCCTAAAAGGGCGATTATTCTTATAGGGGGGTGTAGAAAATAGGTAAGAGTAACCTTGTTCTTGTTTACTTATAAAAATCTGCCGTTGAAGTTATTTGTGGAAGGATGGGCTTCACTACCCTTCACCATCCCGTATAAAAGGATCTAAACTTAAAATAAAAGGCACCCGTATATCTTCTGAGCTCTACAGATCAGATTAGTATGGATTTTGAGATTTCTTTACCAAGATCCGTTAGCTATGACTAAATTCTTAAATAAGTGCCATGATTCCGTACATCACGAGCGCTGTCCAATGACTGGCAAAGCCCAGTTGCTGCCAACGACCAATTTGTGTGCTAATCATAGCCCACTTTGTGGCCGGTTCACCCTCAGCGTCAGTCTCCCGCACGTCCATCATTATTCCGACGTAGACGAGGTGGAAGCATGCGAGGAATGAGAAACAGAGACATGTAGCAATGACGGCTGGGGCGGTAGATTTGTTTGCGTGGCCACAATCCGGGGTGCACGCTTTGCTCCGGATGCAGGCGTCGAAAACACTGGCCAGCTTCTCCCGCGTCGTGTGCTCAACGTACGCAAAGATGCCAAGCGAGAGAAGAACCATCGTCACCGGGAAATGCAGTCCATGCAGGGCGGAACTGATGAGGAATGTGTACAGTACGGCCTTGAGCGGGCCGAATTTCTGTAGTGGACGGAAGACATCTGAAATTCATACGAGCATAATATTATATTTATAATCTGTATCTGCGTGATAATTAAAGGATGAAGATCCAAGTATAAATAGTGCTTTGATTACAGAGTTTTAGCCAAGTATGCATCGGCCGATTCCAGTGCACGACTACCGAAACCAATGATCTCGGAAATTCAATGCTTAATGGACTGGTCACAGACTGTGTAAGCTCGGAATCGGTCGAGGAGTAAAATCCACACAGCAGACACATGGTTTCTGAAGCGTATGAAATGAAGTAGTGACTGAATCGGATAGACATCGCATCTCGTGTTGCTATCAACCATCTGCTGAAATCCAAGTAAATTATACGTGTAACTTTATTTTTCTTACTTTTGTAAGAATTTGGTGCAAATTGTTACTTACTTCGAATCTACACCCGAGAAGAGCCAGTAGACTCCGCACGAGCTCATCACAAGGCAAAGCATTGAAATCAGTCCGGCACAGACTGTCTTGATCAACCACCAAACACTAAGCTCGATACCGGCCCGTAATTTGACGTATGTGCCGAAGGATATCCACGGACCAAAGAGAATTGTACCCGGACAGAGCATGTAGCCGTTGTACTCCAGGAAACTCAGTGGCTGTGTTCGTTTCCCCGTCGAATACTCGTACTGGAGTGATAGCGCACGCAGGAGGTACAGCATGTGGATTCCTCGCACCTGGTCCCAATTCTCCGCTAAGAAGCTGCTGAGGTCGACGTATTCTCTGATCACCATGTAGGCTAAGTACACACGCAGCACGGCCCAGAAGGACACACGGGTACCCAGGCAGTGCACACGAGATCCAATTATGTACGAGCAGAAGCAGAGGGCCAGTGTGACGAGTGCCGGAGGTCCGGACAGGTGCAGGAGGCACAGGAATCCAAATATGCAAGACAATGCATGGAAAATGCGCTCGGGCGGTGACACTGAAAGATACATATTTTCAAATATCATCTGGAGTTAGAAATTCCAGAACTGCCAGCTTTTACCTGCTTTTACGATAACTGTGAATAGGAGACAATAAACCATTGGCGGAAAGACGTGGGTCCAGGCCGCAGTGAGAGAAGGTTCAATGCAGTTCTCGAAGATCTCGTACACAGTCTCGTCACCGGACAATGGGCTGGAATCGTCGATGACGCCGTGTTCGTCCTCGTAATCAGGGACTTCCCCAACATCGTAGGCCAGACCTGTGTCATCGTAGTAGTCAGGCTCTGATTCCGAGAAGTAATCTTCAGAGTTCATCTCAGGTCAGCACAGGCGGTCGATGAAAAAGTGCAATCGCGAATCACTACATCCTCTCCAAGCACGCCATCAATGAATTTGTAATTATGCACCTAAGCATGAACTGAGACTCAAAGTTATAAAATTGGGAGATTAGATTGAAGTTCGCTGCTGTGCTGAGCTTCGGTTCGCAGAACTTCACAAACATTAAACATGGACGTAGATGGTTATAATTTTGACTGTGTGCCAACTTGTTAATGAAAATGTCAAAAGTTTTTGACGCGCTCAATATGTTGTGCTAGAGGGGACGGTTCAAGTTTCGTTAGCTGTGAGGCAAGTACAAGGAAGATGCAGTAAAATAGACTGAGATTTAACACAATGCAACAAAGGAAACTCTTATTTATTCAATACATGTTCAGTGCACGTCGGGTCACCATTTATGCCAGTACGGTCTCCTCAAAGTGAGCCAGAGCCCTGGCCACTGTATTGTCCAGTATCTCACAAATATAATTTTGCACCTGCTGACACGGTGCAGATTTAAAGAAATACGTACTCAGTCGCGCCGAGAAAGACAGTTTCAAACAGCCCGGTGCGCTGCTGCTGTTGTCGTTCTCATTCCAGAACCTTTTGTCCAAATCGATTTGCTGCCCGGACTCGGACCAGATCCAAATCAACCCTGGGTTGAGTCCGCCTGTCCAGAAGTCGGTGAGGGCACTAGTCGGGCTTCGAGTGGACGCGTACTTCTGAAGGAAACTGACAAGCCGGTGAAAATCGGAGTAGGACAGCATTTCAACGAGGCGACCGCCGAGTCGATTGCATTCTCCAGCAGCAGACTTCCAGTCGGACACGCTGGCGCTGGTGACTCCTCCGCCGCCAGATTTGGCTAGCGAGCTCACGTGGTAACACTTGCCCTTGATTCCCTCTACTTTGGAGAATTGGGTTGGACAATTGCCTGTGAAATTCAAGTTCCAGGAGCATTATTTAAGACTCTCTCTCAGCAGCAGAGGCTCTGGGCAGAGGGCAGCCAGCTCTTACCCTGTTCGACTGGTGGTTTCTCTTTATTTGTTAGGTAGTACACAATGCTCTCCAGGGTCTTGACCCGGGATTCCAATTTCTCCATCTTGGCCACGAGTTTCTCCATTGCGCCCAGCAGCTGCATGTCGACGTCAGAAATGTGCGGGTGGTTCTGAATACTCGCTGGCTGGCCACTGCTCTGCACTGCAAGGTCGCCGCTATTGCTGTTGCCATTATTAACAGCACTGCCGGCAGGTCGAATTAGGTTGTTCGGCCCATAATAATTCTGCTTCATGCCCTGCTGGTTGTGGGACGGCTTTGAAGATGGTCCGTTCAGGATCTTGCTGGTCTTGTTTGAATTCGAAGACTTGTTGGTGAGCTCCAGCAGCTCCAAGACTTCGAAATGCGCTGCTTCTCCGACGGCGGCATCCTCCAACGCCAGTGCGACGGAGTGGGCCAGGATCGACTGGTTAGAAGCCAGGAGAATGGCAAATAATGTCCAAATCAGGATATCCATTTTAATTAACGCACGATTGAAAATAAACTGACAAACGGTAACTTCAAATCGAAACACCACTTCACTATTTATAAACTCCAAGAACGTGCTGTGGCTCTTTTAAAATTAATTGAACTTCGACTGTATTCAGCAGATTTGTAAAATCCATTCACGATTCAAGCAGCATCTTCTCGTTTCCGTCTCCTTTTCTAAACATTTCTACGAATTCCGCTTTGCTCTGCGCGTTAGTGGCTCAACACGCCAGTGAGGCCAGTAATTAAATGAGAAGGTGACAGTGTCACAGATTCGTTCACTGAATACAAATTAACTCGAGTTCCGTTAACTTTACACAGCAAACCTGCAACAAGATTCGTATGAGCCACGAGTAGAGTGTGACGTTAATGAGTGTGTCGATGTTGCCTTTCTCTTTCAATTAGTAAATCAGTTCACAGGATTTCCACAATAGTTATTTCAGATAATCATATTTAATCGGGTCAGTTACTTCGTAGTATTTGTATTTGGTATGCAATTGAAACTGAAATTCCTTGTAAATTGCATGGATGCAGATTGCAGCTGGATTAACCAACAATGTTTTGCCAGGTGAAGGATCGCAGACTTGGGAATCGATTCCAGATGCCCGTCACCGCCGTCGCGTTCGTCGATGCTGTCACTACCACAGACGCCGCCGGTGCTGTTGACTTTGAATCAGGCTCAGCTTCAACAAATAGAAGTTCCTTGGCCGTCGTAGTCGTTGCCGTGGAAGGTGGCAGCGCTTCCACTTCCGCTGCCGGACTGAAACTGAGCGTGTAAGTCACATCGTTGTAAGGAGCAGGGCAGCATGCGTACTTGACGACATGGCGAATTCCGACCGCACTCTGGAGTTTCCAACCTCTGACAGGATGGACCACTGAACTGATGTCTGCTGCGACCACAGAATTCATGTTGCCGGCGGAAAGCGTGGACGGAGGAGCGCCTTGCAGTCTCAATTCAATCTGTGAGGGGTTAGACTCGATCTCAATGAAAAATTAATTCGGTTCGTATCAGGTCGGGTTAGAAATCAAACCTTGCTGGCATCGTGGATCCAAGATCCGAATTTAACACTACAATTTTGCTGCTTTGCTTCGATGTCCAGTGAATTACAGGTCGTCTGGAGCACGACGGGCACAACCCAGTGCACTAAACCATCGCTTCGAATGTGAGCAAGCACTTTGTCCTTTGGCAGAGCCACGTCACCAGACACACTGTGAAAGTTAATCCGCATTACACTCAAATTCAAACTGTGTAGGCAAATGAAGACGGGATAACCGAGACCGACTCATTGTAGACACTCAAATCCGGGGTCCAAATTGAAACCGGCGGCATGGATATCGAGTCTACGCCGCCATATTCTTCCTGATTCCATGCACATGTCGGATCCTTCCACTCCATCGACACCCACACGTAGCTCTTCATTGAATGGTCCACGAAATTCTGAACCATCACAGCACACGAATCAGAGCATGCTGGCCTCATTGTCATTCACTTCTGCGGCGTTTCTTATTTCTTACCAAGTCGAAGACGTTCAGGACAGTCAATCCGAGTGTTACGACGACGGGGTCGCTGTAATTCTTGACAGGTCGAGCAAGAGCGCTGATACTGACGGCCGCGCTCTGCTCGTCCCCAACAACGGCGCCAGGAAAGAGGTTTTTAAGAAGTCTCCGGCTGCCCTCATCCCCATACACCGCAACCACGAAACAGTAAGCCAAAATTAAGGCTCCAAGTTGGAAGAAATGAAGCATTGCTCGGAGTAAAATTTTCTGATTCGAGTGCTATCCCATTTATAGTTTAATGAGTAAAACGAAAATTCATGCAGAGAATGAGTAAAACAACGCATGTAACATATGAATTAATACTCTCCGGTCAATCCCCAGTTAAATTATCCCATGAAGCGTTGGCGACATCGCGATACTTTGAACATCTGCGTGTGATTACGGATTTATTTGTGGAGTTCTCTCAATTTCTCATTGCTCTAATCCGATTCAGTTGTAAACGACTCTTGGAAAGCCAACCCATCCGCTGGACTTTGCTCCTAAGGGTCAGTTTTCTTTGGCCGTATGTGAATTAAAGCTTTTGTAAATCAAGTACGAACTAAGCGAACTACACAGTGTCGACTGCGTTCGATTTGGTATCAAATGCCCTTCACCTTTTCGAGTACAGCTCACCGAGTCCAGTCGATTTATTACCTTCGGTCGTCTCTGTTTATAGGCCTACAACGGACAGGAAATTCATTCCTGCAGTAAAGGACTGACACCGTAGCCTTCATACACTAGGATACCTTGCCAAATGCTGTTATTGCCTCCTCTCAGTACCCTTTTGTCTGCGCAGTGTAACATACCGCCAAACAATAAGTCTCCCAATTAAAATGCAAATCTTAAGGTTAACAAAAACATGGAAGGGTAAGTTAATTTCATATTGCATAATTGGTGGCATAATCTCATGCGTTGAATCCGAATATTTGGCTAGGACACCCAACGACTGCGAAAACCCAACATGCGTAAGAAAAATTGAATTTTTGGAGAAGAAAGTGCAGGCGCTGCAGGAGGAAATCCAGCAGCAACAGCAACAAATCCAGGGATTGCTCGTATGTTAACTTTTTGAAGCTTTAATTGTAAAGCTCTGCAGTGCTCACCTGCAGAACTTACGCTGAAGTCACAATCGTCTACAATTCCACAATTATTTGACAGGCACCACCAAGGCAAGCGCTTAACGCTTTTGTTAATAATTTCGATAACGGGAACGAGCCATAAAAAGTGAAGGTCGGTAAATAACGACATTTAACAACGTATTTATTTAACGACTCATTTGTTGCTTACCATTGTCGCATTATATGGTTAACGTAGTTTCTGAGTTTCCGTAACGCTGTCTAATTTAGTTTCTTCCAGCCTGAAAACGAAATGATTTTGGGGGAATTTTAGGAGCATGTTTGAGGCTCTGCAAAAATGTGCTTGTTCGGGGAAAGCATTCTCTTGACGGATTTAGTCATGGTGGACACGCTCTTTGATATTGAATTGTAGAATCGGAAACTAACTGTAAGCAGGATGGGTGCTTTAAGACCGCCGCCATTGCGGTAGGAAGTACGACTTTGGGGGACTTTACTGGGAGTGGTAGAATTTTAAGGCTGTGCTTCCCAGGTTCAGGTAAACGGGCTGATATAGAAGTAACCCTGTATTTCCTCAAAAAATACTGTGATGCAGGTGCAAGGCAGTATGAACAGTAGAAAGTATGTCCCGACTGAAGGTCTAATTATGGCAATCTTGTATATGCAGAATCTGATGCGGATTTGCTGATACTAATTTGATATTGTAAATGAAAAGAAATTATATCGTACTAAATTGGTGTAATATGTGAAAACGATCTCTTGACAAACATGTAAAATAAAGATTCTGTGGAAAGAAATCGGCGCTCGGACAATGTAGAGCAGCACAACAACGCAGATGACAACTGACGCGACGGAACTTTGAAGCTTATGATATGACAACGTTTTCGTAAATACTTGTACGCTTCCCCTCTCTTTCTTTGTGAAAACTCAATAACAGATCGTAGCTCATACAGAGCAGCAGCAATTTTTTGAACATTGACTTTGACCTGATTTCTGACCTAATTAATTGATTATCTGTTAATAAAACTTTCTGTGTACTCTGCAACTGTGCCTGTGTTCCTGATCATCTAATATTGGTCATTCGGAGCCGGATTATTGACGCCTTTGCACCTTAAATAGGTACACATACAACTTCACACACAACAGATTCATTAAAGCTAGCTGATTTCTGAACAATCATAAGTCATGTT